>PPHD01001615.1:0-41414 GCA_002909625.1 Bambusicola thoracicus | reverse complement strand
GCCTCCACCTGGACGTAGAACCATTGACTACCATCCTCTGTCTGCGGCCTTTCAGCCAATTTCTTATTCCCACCCATCAAATCCACACCCCTCCAATTTGGAGATAAGGATGTGGTGGGGGACCAAAGGCCTTGGACAAGTCCAGGTAAATGACATAGGTCCCTTCCAGTACAAAACATTCTGTGATATCTCTGTCAGCCTTGTCAGGAGAATCTATAGCAGAGGCATCCACATCCCCTTAAACTAATTTGTGTGGCGATTTTTAAGGCTTCTCCTGCCCTGATTATTCATGAGGCAATAATTCAGCTACCGTACAGACATGGAGTGAGCCACAGGCCTTCTGAAAAGGCTTTCTATCTTGTCTTAGAATCTTTTAAAATAACCTCAGAAGGACTATAGACCCATTATTTATGTTATGATTTATGTTAGTAATTATGGAAAGTGATGGAGTAATGGGAGGGGAAAAAATCCCCCAACCTCAGCAGCAGCAGTATGGGAAGATAAAAGCCCTGGCGTTTCCAAAGAGCCAGTAGAAACATGAGACATTTTTTATGTCACTGGAGTTGCTAATTAGACTAGAAAGGAACCTATGTTTAATTAATGTGATTCTTTTTAAGGTCATACACAGAATTTCTACGTGTGCTTAACCTCCTTCCTGCTCTGCTCTGCTATGCAACCCCTGCTGTTCCATAAGCAGTTTACCTGGCAAACCACAGTCAGCCGTTTATCCTCATATCCCTTCCTATTTCAGAGTGGCAAGTAGGTAATTCTCCAGACTGGCATATTCTTGATTTGAAAGGCAAATGTCATTTCCTGGTCTCAAAGCTACCCATCAGCCACCTGAGTCATTAGAAAAAATTACAGCTGTCACAAGAGGCAGAACAGCATTTCTGCTCGCCGGTGTCTAGCACTGCTTGTTCATTTGCAACTTCCAACTTGCTTCATGTAGGAGAAACAGCTTTTAAGGGAGCAGTGTACCCTCCTCCCCCTCTGCCTTCAAAGCTGCTGCTGGTGATTCAGATTTTGGAAATAAACAAGGATCTTTCATTTGTGGTTCAAGCCTTCTTTAATAACTACTGCGACTCTACTTTGACCTTCTGAACCGCTCTTGTGCACGCTCCTCTTTCCCTGCCCAAACTTAAGTTTTGGCAACAAGTCATGAAAGTGCTGCAGCCACAGGATTTTCAAGCACTGGAAAAATAAGCTACGTGGACTCCACGCATGATTTTAAGGATTCAGACTTCTGGGGAGGCCAACGAAAAATGTTAACAGCAAGGATTTGAGATACCTATGAAGATAATTTGTACATGGTAGAAGCATTGCTACCCATGAGAAGCACTGGACACCGCTTCGTTTGATGGGTGCATTGGACAATAGGACTTTTCAGTCACTGCGGGTCTCATTAAGTAGCAATTTCCATAATGATAACCCTGAGGTGGACATCTCAATTTTGCCTTAATAGCCACAGACCTAACTTGCGGCAGAAATAAGACCTAAAGCAGGTGGAGCTTGGGAGCTGACCCAAGAACTGGGGTTTGCTCTCATCTAACAGCTGAATTACAGTTCCTAGAAAGACAGCAGCAGGATGAGAGGGACTTAGCGCTCAGCAGAGCTAACCAGGAAGGCTTCTAGGGATCCCAGATGGTGCTCTTAAGTAAACAAGCATCAGAAAGCCTTGGCAAGGGAAATCAAGCGGGAATGAGCCACTTCAGCCCTGAGATAACTAGTCAGAGCAGATCTGAGGCTACCAGAGAAAGTGCGTGGCCGAACAGATGGTGCCAGGCAGAACTGACAGGGAGGTTCCCCCTCTTAGGAGGGCACTTAGTTCCCAATGCTAGCCACCAGTTTTATGCAAACCCAATGCGGATGTGACACAAACTTGCACTAAGACTAGACATGCCATGTTTTTGATACTTCATTAACCTGGCTGTTTTTCATTCGCATGAATGACAGAAAGCAACAAGCAGTATCGCCTCAAGAGGGACTGAGGAGACAAGCCCTGCTATCTCGATGAGCAAGATACTATGCAGAGTTCAGTGAGGAAATTTGGAGACCTTCCCATGGCCTGATCCAGTGCTCGCATGAGTCTCTGGAGCACAGGATAATATTTGGCTTTGCCATGGTTTATTTCCTGTCATAGAACCATTAAGGTTGGAACAGCCCTCTAAGATCATCCAGTCCAACCGTCAGCCCATCCCCACCACACCCACTAACCATGTCCCTCAATGCCATACCCACTCAGTTCTGGAACACCTACAGGGGTGGTGACCCCACCATGTCCCTGAGCAGCCTGTGCCACTCTTTCTGAGAAGAAGTTTTTCCTGATATCCAGCCTGAACCTCCTCTGGTGCAACTTGAAGCCATTACCGCTCATCCTGACTGAAACAGGATAAAGACACATTTTCCCCGATGAATAAAGGCAGAGTTTGGGAGCTGCTTCTCCTAAGTAAAATGAACTTGGGAAGTACCATCAGAAATAAACGCCATGAAGCACTCGACCAGCTTGTAAATACTGAGGGTTTTATTTCCACTTCACATGGTCTCCGACAGACTCCTAAACGAGGCCAGTTACAAGTCGGTATGCCCAGAGTTCTCAATGGTATTCCCAAAATGAAAGAAGTTCTCAGTAAACACTGTACATAGCCAGTTGAACTGCTAATAATAATTTAAAAACTCCTTTTGTATAGTCAATGCAAGAATACCAACAATAAAAGTACAGTACGGGTAAATTCACGACAATATTACAGTGGAACAGATGGACTCACGTTGATGTGACGGCAGAAGTACAGTAGCAGTATGTACATGCACTAAAGTGCGAGGACGCAGAGGCATGCAAGTCAAGTATCATAGGTGTATTTTACAGCTAGCGCCATACGACTTTCTGAGGCATTCTTTTTTTTACACTTTTTCTTGTGTTTACCTGTATTCCCCTCCATTTCAGCTAATACAATACTAGTGAACTAGCTTAATGGCTTTCATCACTACTTAAAAGGTATTGCTTCAGACAGTCGAAGCACCTTTAAGAAACTTACATTTAAAAACTGATAACACTGACATTAAAATAGAATAAAATTAACTTAAGACTCTAGTTTTACATGACAAAAAAACAAACAAAGAAAAAACACCAAAATAAAACCAACCCAAAAAACCCAAACTGAAACTGGAAAAATAACAGTGCAAATATAACCGAAAGGCAGTCAGTATTTGGAGAGAGCGTGAGCATGTATTCAAATTCCCTTAAAACTTAATTTACATTTTATTTTAAATCTTACTTTATATTTTTACCTTTTTTATTTTTTATTTTTGTTAATATACTGTATGTAGAAAAGATGGAGACAAAAATAGTTTTCTCAGCTATGAAAAAAAATTAAGTTATTACAGGCACATTAACTGTTTCATTCTAGAAACACCTCGGTTTCACGGGTCGGACATTCAGCAGCTGCATTTGAGAACATTCTTTGACCTCCACTATGGGACTTCTCTATCGGGCCCCCTGCAGAGGCCAGCCCTGGCGCGGTGCTCGCAGCCGCTCACGCCGACTGGTCTCCCTGGCTCACGGCCTCCGCTGGCGGCTCCTTGCCTCTGCTTTCCTTTGAGGAAGTCAGGTCTCCGGTTGACTGTGACTGTGAGGCAGTAGGGGAATGTGAAGCCCATCGGGACGGTGGGCGCCGGTTCGCTGGTCTCTCTGGCCGGGAGAAGCAGGGTTCAAGGGACGGGGCTAGTGCAGAACAAGGCAGTTCCTTGGCAGCCAAGAGAGCAAAACAGTGGTTAGTGACTAGCATTAGAGGCCATCCGGATGTGTAAAGAATTAAAAAATAAGTAGAATTCAAGCTAAAGCTAAGCATCTGTCATGTCACAGGACAAAAGCAAGCAGTGAACATCGTTCTGTGTGTGGGCTCCAGATATTTGTGTACATGTCCATGATTTATGGAACAGATAAGGAGAGAATGAAAGAGGTCAGGGATGAACTGAAGTAGCTGACAAGCTTCCATTTACTAATTCTTCCTGAGCTAGAAAAATACATTTGCATGATAATATCACGATAATGCATTATACTCATTGCATTGCTCCAAGCGTGGGCCAGGCCTGGCATTTGGAAGTGAGGTGCAAATCAACTACTGACTCCTGTCTGCCTCTGATTTCAGACTCACATGCAGGAAAGACTTCTTAGTAGAAGAATAATGACTGTAGGACCAGCTGTGAACTTCAGCTGGATTAAGGATGAGGCTTACCTCCAGATTTCAACTTCTGGAACATCACTCCTCACTGCCAGCTGCTTTTGCTTGAATTACAGGAATCAGCGTTACTGTGCATTAAAGATGACATTTACAGAAATGGAGGAAAACTGAAATTATATTTCTCCACCAGTTTTCCACTGTTCAGCCTACCCATGCTATTCGAAATCATCCGCACTTGTAATTTTTAACCCTGACACTAGGTTGATAATTGCTTCTTGTATTTATGGGCTCTACTAACTGCACAGCCAGGCTTCCTGCCTGACTCTCTGTGCTCACTGCATCAAGGTGACTGACTGTGGGAGCAAGCTTGGCTTGTAGTGCCAAAGTAAAAATTCTGAATTTCTCTGCATGCTTCAGCATTTATCAAAACAAGTCAGAGGAGTCTGTCAATCTACAGATCTGCATACACTGAAGAGAGTTAAATATCAGTCCATAAAACAGAATACAAGCTGGTGGTAAATGAAGAGAGAGATCAGGAGTGACACAATACAAAAGACAAGCTCTGGCACAGTAAGACAAAGGGAAGCCAAGGGAGCAGTAAAACAACATAGTAGGAAACAGCACACTCAGTGTAGAGTTTCAAACAGAGAAGGGAATGGAGAATATTGGGTTAGGTAACATGATGTGATGGGCAGTGAACAAACATGGTGATATGCCATCGAACATCTCGGTTGGGTTGGGATGTTACATGACAGAGAGGCTGATTTCAAAGACATGGAGCAGTAGTACTGGAAATGGAGCCTGTGCAGGCGCGTGCAGTCTGTAGAGAGTGCCTCAGAGGGTTGGGGCAGGGAAGCCTCAGTGAAGGGCCAGAGCTCAGCATCTTTGAGCAATACGCGACCAGCTCAGCTGTAGTCCATTGCCAGGCAGAGCCGTGCCTGTCAGCCCTCAGTGCTGGGCAGCAGGAGCACTGGGTGGGTGCTAGGACATGGTTTTGGGCCTACACCTGCACTATCACTGCACATCCTCTCCCCCCAGCCCTGTGCTGCGAGGGCAGACGTGGCCCTCTCTGAAACCTAAACCAGTGCTAATGAGAAACCTGACTCCGTGTCCTTACTTCACCCTATCCCATCACTCCTGGGGTCTGAGAGCTGCCACTCATTTTTGGAATCTGTATTCATAGCCATTCCTACAGGCTATGCAACATGATGAATCCAGGCTGTGTAATTTGTGGGCTTTGCCTTAGACTCTCTCTAACCAGAAGCTTAAAATGGCATCTTTACGGTGCTGCTTGCTCCTGGCTGCTTTATCCTAGTTTCACATGAGGAAATGAGAGTCAGCAGTGTGATAACAAAATTTATTTCCACTGCTGTCACCCAGTTGGTAAGTGTCTTTTAAGGTACGGAATGGTTTGGGTTGAAAGGGACCTTATGGACCACCCAGTCCCAACCCCCTGCCATGGGCAGGGGCACCTCCCAATAGATCAGGCTGCATAAAGCCCCATCCAACCTGGCCTTGAACACCTCCAAGGATGGAGCATGATGTTGGCCAGCTTATGCAGAATGGCAGGATTAGGCTCATCCTATCTCACTGGTCCGCGCACTTGCCCAGCACAGCACCATGCTACTCTGCCAGCTTGCAGAGGATGGACCGGCAGCCCAATGCTGTAGGCGTCATGTTGGATGCCAAGCAGGGAACCCCAAGGGCAGATGCTAACTTTCCCACAGTGTATTAAGGAAATCAAGTCATCAAAAGGAACTGTCAGGAGTGGTTTTTGAAATCCCAAATGTCCTTCCTTAACATGTGCAGCTGCAAAAGCTAGTGATGTTGAAAAAATCTGACGTCCTGGGGGTGATTTACTTTGATGGTTACTTGAGGAGTGGGTGGAGAAGCAGCACCTCTTAGCCTGGATTTGGGAAAGAAGGTTTCAGTTTTAGTTTCTATCTATTTCCTAGGCCAGGCTGCCAGCCACTGTGACTATGCCTACATGAATACATAAAACAGGCAGTTTTCTGGCTCTGAGGCTGAGTGGATGGTCCAGCCAGCCAGCTGACACTGGCCAAAACTGTGCTGGAAGCAGCTTAATGATGAAATGTGACTGTCAGCCACAGGCTGGTGCTTGAGACCCCCTCCCCAGCCCTCTCCACCTGCTGCTACAGATACAGCCTAAGGGAACACAGCAGCCAGAAGCCCCACACAGGAGTGTGAAGTGATAAAGAAAAGATGTTAAAAATCTGAATACTTCCCCAGTATTTTTGGATACTGTAAACTAGTCTTCATTTCTGCCTTTAACAAAAAACCCAACCACACAAATTCTGACCTGTGTCACCTCTCCATGACCATGCACGCTCCCAGCCCGTGCTACCACAAGAGGTAGCAGATTGGATTTCCATTTTGAGCACTCCCAGACCATATTGCACAAAGGACTACACGGAGATGTCAGGTGAGCACCGCTGTAGCTGGGGCCATTTATTTCCTTTCAATACCACACGTGTTCAAAGTGACCACTTTCAGAAAGTTGTGGAAACAAGGTAGAACGGACTTACAGCAGTGAGGCAGGCAGGGTTAGAGTCCCCAGGGGGCAGTTAATAAGACAGTTTGGTTCTGGACAGAATAGACAGAAAAGAAAAAGAAAGCAAGTAGGTTGGAAAGACTTATTTTAATCAATATATTATTTTTTTTTAAGAGAGGATTTCATGCCAGCAAAGAAGTCTCCAGATGTCACCACCCATTCAGATCATGTTACCGCTGTACCAGAGGGAAACTAATAATAAAAGTAAAGGATAAGCCACCAGCAGAAAAAGATTCAGAAAGGAAGGAAGCAAACACATCAACCCCTTATAATCCTGGCACAATATAGAAGGACAGAGCATTAAACAATCCAAACATTTCTACTCAGCAGAGAAAGACATCCGTTATCCTTTGCCAACCTTGATTAAGGCTATGGGAAAAATGACGTTACCACGAAAGAGGAATAAAGCTGTGTTTTTCTTTTCCTTCGTTTGATTTCGAGAGAGAATTTTTGCTTAGGAAATCTTTAACAGGCAAAAAACCCACTTATATTTATGTTGCTCAGAAGCCTCTCTGAAGGTTTCATGACAGCTCTTTGCCTCAGACTTCTTTTCTGTTCCTATTTAACAGTGACTCTGGGAGAGAGACTCAAACAGAGCAAAGGCTCTTTAATCCTGGCATCACCTCCCCTTCCCTGCAACATTCCCCCCCTCCAACGCTGAGCTGTTCAGTAGCAAGTGTGTGGCCACTGCTCCACCCTCTGCGTGGATCCTTGGGGACGGTCCTTCCACAGCGCTGTCTTCATAAATGGGTCTCAGCCCTCTGACTGGGACAGGTGTGTCACCTCTGTCATTTATGCCCTTGCCAGTCAGAGGTGAAGAATGCTCATGCTGCTTCTATGTTGTTAGTTAGGGAAAACTATTCTGCATTTTTTTAATGGTAATATTTGTAAATCCCATGATAACTAAGTAAGATAGTGATTTGGTGAATTAGCAGGGTAAGAGACTTCTAGGCTAGGCTGGATATGAATTTATTTGTAAGCAGCTCTGGGCAAGTTAGAAGATACAATTATTATTTTATGTATGCATATACACTCGCATACATACATATGTATGTGAATATATAAATATACATATGAACTAGACTTTATATTGCAGCAGTAATATGAAAGTGAATTGCGTAACTAAGGCATCCAGAAGCTCAAATTAAGGAAAAATCACCAAGAGGTGCTCCATGCAATTTTAAAAGTCATCAATATACCATGTTATGACTGCAGAAAAAAAGAAGGCGCCCTGTGGTGAGAAGGCCACTTGTCTTGGACAGAAGCAAAGAGGCGATGGAGAAGCTGAGCCGAGATCTG
Organism: Bambusicola thoracicus; assembly: GCA_002909625.1. Classification (NCBI taxonomy): domain Eukaryota; kingdom Metazoa; phylum Chordata; class Aves; order Galliformes; family Phasianidae; genus Bambusicola; species Bambusicola thoracicus. The sequence goes on along the minus strand of PPHD01001615.1, from coordinate 33,365 downwards.
CAGGAGGGTGGCAAGGGCAGCACTGACATTGGGGCTGCCCCAAGCACAGCCTGCCTCCTCCTCGATCATCATGTACTATGTGCAATTTTTTGCGAAGTGTAATTTCTGTGGCCAGGATAATACAGGTGTAACCCAAGGTACGTGCAAAGTCTAAAGGCATTTGCGCTATTGTTTGCAGCATCAAACCCACACTTCATTAAGAGCATACTGTAAAGCATCAACTGACATAGGACAAGATAAGCCCGTCATGTGACTGCCCACCACCTTCCTTTTCAATGCACCTGTGCATTCAGACAGCAGTCTTAACAACTGGGTAAGAGTTGCAAGGAAGAGCAAAGCTTAGCTCTGAGGCTTGGAACTCAAACAATTAGGCAGAAGATACTGAGAATTCACAAACAAGGGCAAATTTTTGCCAGGTTGATGTTCAGTGAGATTTTACTAAACAGCATTGACGTAAATCTCTCTACGCATCAAACTCAGGTACTGACGCTGGTTGTATTTTGCCAGCAGCAATTTGTGGTGGTGTGGGATGAGATCCATTTATTTACATTTGAGATCTGCTGAGACATTTAAAAGATGCAGGAGGAAATCAAGAGTTTTCAGTGATGCCTGGAAGGCAAAGCTGAGTTGAACCTGTAAGAGTAAAGCACGTACTTTCTAATAAGGAATTGTATGTTCTTGCTATTTCAAACTAACAACAGAATACATAGTGAGAAAGAGTGAAATAAATGAGGCTTTAGTTAATTCTGAGGTTTGTGCCTAAAGCTTACTTTCATTCATCATTATTTAAAATGTGCACTTGGGTTTTTTTTATACGTACAAAATTCCCTATTGACATCTGTTTAAACATAGGGAATATATCCTCAGCTTCGGATGCTCTGTTAGGCAAAAAATATTGTGTCCCCTCAACAGCACCTACAAATGATCTGTTGATCATGTGCACTATAAGCAAGTTGCTTGTACAAGGCAAAATGCAGAACAAAAGCCTCAGCACTCAAGTTTCCACAAATCCTCCATCTCAAATGTTGATATTGGAAATGGGGTCCGTACCTTCCCTTGAGACTGGCTACCTGAGGCAGGAGGGGTAGGAGTGAACCCAGCAAGGCCCAGTTAGGATTCTGGGACACCACCAGGGTCAAGGAGGAGGAGTTGTCCCAAAAAAACACTGGGATGCTAAAGAGACATGGAGCTGAGAGGATGAATTCTCCTGCCTGTGTCCTGGCGAATACACTGACCAGCAGGGCATGTGCCATTTTGATGCTGTACCATCAGCAAGGACTGGGCCTAACTCAGCTTCTGCAGGCCTCTTCAGGGCAAAACTCTCTCGCACACAAGGTTTGCCAGAAACAGACTTAAACTTGATAACTGAAAGAGCTTTGTCCATCATTACACCCTCTTTTTGGTTGATTGCTGTGGCACATTACTGGAAATGAGGATCTGACCCCTGGTACTTGGGGATGCCTGCTGAGACAGATGATGACTGTTATACTTGTGACAGTACAACACAATATCAATAAAAAGCTCCTAAGCACTAAGTAGGTTTGTGCTTAGTTGATTATCTTTTTGTTTCTCTTTTTTTTTTTTTTTTGGTGAGGCAGCAACAGTCAATACCAAATGCTATTTAATCACATTCATTCATGCCATTTGATCACATTCACAGACCAGAGCCAAACTTACTCAGATATATCCAGAAAAGGTATGCTGAAGGCCCTGAAGTTTTGGTTCAGGGTACTGAAGTAACTATTTTTCATGCAAACTTGCTTTCACCCACTTTTGTGTAGGAGGAAGAGCCTACCTTTCCATCCAGCATAAAAAAGAAATTTTCTCAGACCTACAGGCCCTAGAACATCTGTAATGCACGGTGTGTTTTGTAACAGAAACCCATTATCCCAGTCATTCAGGGGAGAACCATCTTTATCCTGTATAGGATAAAGCTCTACTGATATTTTCAAGCCTGATAAGCTGTCAGGATAGAACCTCAATTCTTCAACAAATTCTTCAGAGACTAATCCCAGAGTTTCATGACTGGGACTCGCTGGTGGTAGCATACAGGACTAAGATATTTACTGTAAACACTCGGCAGGACTGTAAGATACCTCATAAATGCATTTGATCAAAGGAGAGTGCATTTTGCTATAGGAGGAAAAACAAACAAACTCATTACCTCTATGGACCCTGGATCTACTTTGACAATTTCTCCTGTGCTGTTGTCATTGCTAAGATTTGGTGGGCTGTGTGAAGGTAGCCTTCTCTCTTCCTTTAAGGCATGCTCCAAAAGTTTCTTATTCAAGATCCTGGCAGCATTTTCTGTAAGTGTATACCCTGGAGGAGCAGATAAGTCCTGCCTGATACTTGTCACCTCAGTCCCATCTTCCTTTTGTGTCTCTGTACCCAAACGGAGAGGACTGGGTGATCTGCCACGGGCATTAGTACATGGCTCCTGCACCGGGCCCAGCTCTGGTCTGGGTTCTGCTGACCTGGATCGGCTGCTAGACCTGGGGCATTTTTGGAAGGTCTCATGAAAGATGGGGCTATGGTCAATGATGTTGAACAAACTGGAGAGGCCATCATTGATGGTGGTATGGACAGGACTCTCCCTTGTAGTAGTTGATCTAGCCCAAGCGGACTCACTGAATCCTTTCTGAGGTGTGCCAGGCAAAGTCCTGTTATTTGGCTGGTCTGATTTGGGAAGGATTTTTCTTTGCAGCTTTGGAGAGCCATATTTGGGGGAGCAGCATGTGCGTTCAAACTTAGCCTGGACCTTTTCAATGACAGGGGTCACTTGCCTGCTTCTCAGGCTTCTGGATGGTGAAGAGACAGGCGTGGAACCCCCCTTTGGTGTCAGACACTTGTGTGGACTGCTGGTGATGCTGCGCAGTGTTTCTGTCTGCAAGCCAACACTGATGGTCTGGGTGGTCTGTGTCCCTGTTGTTCTCATACCATTGGTTTGACATGCGGTGTCCTTAAACTGAGGCTCTCCTGAATTAGAGTTAGAGCGTATCGCATTTCGGACAGAGAAAGCGACCTCCTTCATATCATCGCTCATGTTTTTGGACATCTCCAAGCTGTGCAAGGGTGAGGCAAAGCCCACGGTAGTGCAAATAGGACGTTCAATGGGATGAAGACCATTCTCCAGAAAATCCTTATGGTGTTTGGTCAGGTCACAAGACCATCTTCCAAACATATCGGAGGAAGGACCTTTTGTCTCAGCAACATTCCCCATAGCTTTGGTCATAGAAAACAGGAAATCTGGCTCCACTTGGTTTTTCCCTTCACTGCCAGCTATCACTGAGTTATCAAACCTACGGACCACTGGTGGGCTGTGGAAGATCCGAACTCCCATTTTTTCAGTTACACCGTGACTCCTCATGGGCTGCTTCTGGCAGTGCTCCGGGCTGGTCATGGTGTTGGTTGTCATTGTGACGCTGGTGGTGAGGTACCACGATGAGGCCTGGAAGGGATCTGGGGCAGGATCATTCCCAGCTTTCCCTGATTCTGTCCTTTCTATCCACCCTTCTGCAGGCTTCTCGGTGGCCCCCCCATGATTCCTGGTGCTACTGTAATCCCAGTTTTTGTTGAACTCCTCGATGTATTTCAGATCATCAGGAGACAAAGGAGGGGTTATGTCATCTTTGCTGCTGGATAAAGGCAAGTTTTTTTCTGGTAGAAATGGAGAAATATCCATCAAGCGCTGGAATTCTGACATGGAAGAAACGGACATCGCCCTGCAGAGAGGAACACAAGACTATCACTCATAGCCTTGAAAATTCTCACAGAGCTACTATTTTCAACAGAAAAGTGATTGAGAAAATCCAGCTTTCACTATCTGCCTCTATACAAAACCACATTAGCTTTCTTTTCATTAAGACCCACTTTTCTTGTTTTTTTAAATAGCTGTGAAATGAAAGCATTCCTGATGTGCTATTAAAAGTACTGAACGGTTTATTAATGCTTCTTAATTTACTGCTTTCTCATGGATTACTGCTTGGCAAATGTCTGAAATATGCAGCAGTAGGGTGCATTTCAGAAATACATTATCTACAGAATATGAGTCTTTATGACAATATGGGGCAGACTTTTCAAAGCAAATACAGAGTATTTTTGACTTGCTGTGAAATCAGCAAGTCCACCCCACTCCTGAGAGTGCTTGGGATGCGGGACACACACTTCAGATGCAGTTACATTTAACAGGCATGCTGTACTTTGAGAGAAGGAAGTCTCTATGTGATAGCACTGGATTTTTGGCTTTCCCACACATCACTGGTTCATACAAATCTCAGACTGAGTTGCCCTACTGCTTAGCAATAAGGAAAAATCAAACAACAAAACAATAATTCTCAGTGGGACTTCTTAAAAAACATAAATGAGTATAGTTATGAGAGTCATCTCAATGAGGTCTCTAAATCAGGATGAGTTCTCGGGAAATGGTGATTTTTATGCAGCAGTTTTCTGGAGGATACAGTAAAATCATGCTACGAGATTTTGATCAAGTGCACCAGCTGCAGAGTTTGGTTGCATCCACATTAGAGAATTAGGTGAGATCAGGAGTGCACTTTTGAAGTGAATCTCCCACTCAGATGCTCTAGTTTGCATTTGGGGATAAAAATGACCTGGAAGATGCTCTCCAGAAGCACAGGAAGGCACTCTAGGGCCAGATGGGCATTCAGCCCATGGGATCAGACCAGAACTTGTCCAAAGCAAAACATCCTGGACATGCAGGAGTATGTCAGGTCTCAGCACCAACTGTTTTCCTCTACATGTCTAAGCCTACAGGTCTGTACTACTTGCTTAACATAGCAGCAGCATTGTGAACTTTCAGACAGTTTGATTTTTGTGCACCACAACTGAATGTGGCCAAAGTTAATCGGAATAGAACAGAAGCATATTGAGACAAATTAATCCCTGGCTAAATCCATTAATCTGGATTGCTGGCTGATTAGGAGGTGGCACAGCTCTGCCTCGGGTCTGTGCTTTAGGCACAAGAGAGCCAGAACTCCGGTTATCTGACTGCTTGCTGTTTTTTTTTTCTGCAAGTTTTATTCACCTTTGAAGATTTCCTTTGTGTGTTTCTTCCTCCTGAAGAAAAACAAAAAACAAACAGCGTAAGTCATTTCTGAACATATTTGTGGCATTAACTTGTGGATATTCTGTCATTCACTTCTAGGTGGTTCCACCAGGTACATCTGGCTTTAAAAAGCAGCTTTCCCTCAGATAGGGAATCTTAAATTGCCTCTGAGAATACTCTTCCCTTTGCACATAGGCAGCAAAATGGTCAGTCCCATTAGAATGACAGCCTGCACACAAAAAGCCTGTATGCTACATCTAGAACAGTCTTGAACCTGTACCTATGGAAAAAAAGCCATTTGTAGCTTTCTTCCATTTGCAACTGCCCAACTCAGCACACAAATGGAAGTAAGCTGCAAATGGCTTTTTTTCCATGTGTACAATGTATAGTTTTGGACTACTTATTTGTAAGCAAATGTGTTCATGGAATTAACCTGCTTCATGTCAGAGGCCTTGCTGTGCCAAAATAAGAGATAAAATGTGGTCCTTTGACACAAGATTTCAATACGTTTTTTAGGAACCATCAAATGCCACCATTTGAAACCCATTAAGCTAGCTATATTAAATGCATGGGAAGACTATTACTTGTTTCATAAGGGGAATACCTACAGCTTGCTAATGGCAATAAGATGTTTTTATGGCAATTACTTCTCTGTGACAATCAGTTGTTGTTTGTTGTTTTTTTTAATAGATACGTCTGAGGCAACTTCTTTGCAGTCGTCGTTTTAATTGTTTGCATTTCTAACAAAACAGGAACTACAAAATACGATCGGGAATAAAAGAGAGTATTAGTGATTATTATTTTTATATAAGCTCATGAATTCAAGCACATTGCCAACACAGTATTTCTCATAATTATCCAAAAAGAGCACTGTTTCGCTCAGCAAATACCCTTCCGGTATTTATCCAGAGTCAGAGAAAAAAATAAGAGTTTTACTCTAGTGTTAAGTCTGAAATAAATTTGTTGGCTTTGGCGCAGCTATTAGAGTGAATTTGATCTAAATGAATGGAGAATCGGACTGAAGGCTGGATTGACTTTGCTACAATTAGTACCACAAAGAAAACACAGTGGTGAGGAACAGTCAGCAGGCTGCAATTGCTTCTGTGCATCCTTAGTAAAGCTATTCATTAAACTCCAATCAGCTTTGCTTGAACAAACCCACTGGGGCAAAATCACTTTGCACAGGTTTAACCAAAGTATGCTTTGAAAGGAAGAAGCTATGCAAATATCACCAAGGACCTAATTTTGCTGCCAACGCTTTTGTCAGCGGTGGCAATGTCTGAAAATGGAAAGCATCTGGAGACATTTCCGTTCTTAACTACCAGACTGAATTGAAAGTGAAGAAAATGGCAATCAGAATGAAACACAAAATGTAGATCCCTGACAGTAGTATCAACATTTTACACAGAGCACTTGAATGTGTATGAGATAATCAGCTGAGAGATAATAAATACGGAATCCCACATTGGTCCCCATAATTTTATACTACTGGAGGAAGGAAAATCTAATTGGAATGCATATGTAGCTCCAGCTACCTGAAATACAAGAACTGCAGCCACATTTCTTGCCTTTCTTAATCTTTCTTTTCTCTTTTTTTCTCCCAGAGAACCTGACGTCCCAATCGTTTAGCTAAGGAACAATGCTATGCATCTCAAAGAAATGCTTTGGTCAAGTTTCTGCAGGCTTACACGTTCTCGTCAAAACACACTGGTGAAACTTTATCAGTCTTGCAGGGTGTCTGACGTCTGACCTGCTGACAGGATTTTTTCCAAAGTGGTCAAATATTCAAGCCTGTGTATACAGATATATTTTTTACCAGAAAGCTTCTGCTTCCTTGTTAGCTATAAATGGGTCCACTCAAGCTCTGATGTGCTCAGAGCACAGGCTGAATATCTGACAAAACTGTGAAGACCTGGATCCAGTGAGACTAAGAGTGCTGTACAGTAGATTTTAGCAGGACACAGACTACATTCTGTTTAGATGTTGTCCGAAAGGACATCGTTTAGTGAGGAAATATTGGTGGTATGTGGATGGTTGGAGTGGATGATCTTGGAGGTCTTTTCCAGCCTTGATGATTCCATGATTCTATGATACATTCTCTATGGTCCAACAGCATCTCTTAGCACTGTGTTTTGGATTTCTGCAACTTTACGGTGCAATCTGAGGGCAGATACTTTGCTGATGATGAATATTTCTATTTTTACAACATCTCATCTCACTTCCTCCCACAAACCTACTTAGGAGGCAGCCACAGTGGAGGAACCTGATGAAGCTCTCTACTGCAGTTCAAGTTTTACTAGCAGTATACAGCCCATGCTTCTTTATATTTATACACGTATTTACAACAGGATGAGATTTAAGACCTTCTGAGCCAACATGTTACACCTAATAAAGCTATAATACATAATATGAATGGCCACCATGATGTAATCTTTAAGGTTTGTAGATCGGCTCCCAGTTTCTCACATTATATACACTGGTCTGATCAACTCCTAACAAGGAACAAACCCCATTTGTTACAAATTCCCTACTGAGTTACTACGAGCAGTGACTGAGACGCAGCATCTCACTTCTGAGAGCAGGGGTTTGGCACCAATTCTGGCACAAGACAACAGGCAGGCTTGACAAAAGTTAGAAGTGCACGTACTTCTGTTAATCCAGTCACGAACTTCTCTCGCTCCAGCTGCCGGGAGCGATGTTCCTCCGACTCGTCGGGGGAATCAAGAGACAGTGACTCCAGGAAGAGGTTCTCTGTGGCGCTGCACCGATCGCTCTCCTTCAGCTTGGACAGCGACCGGTCATCAAACTGAATGGCATCTGAGTCAGAGTAGGATCTTGACCCCATCGGACGGGGCATGTGAAGGTTCCCCTGGGTCGTAAATGGACGAAGGCTACTCTCCTTCTGGTCACATAGAAAGCCCCCTCCTCTTCGTGGGCTCACTTCTTTCTGAAGCTGGGAACAAAGCAGATTGGAAGGAACAGCAATTATTCATGCAACGTATGGTACTCTGCATTTCTTATCCTTCCCCAAGAGCAAGACGATGCAGAGAGCTGGAGGGCTGGCTGAGATCACTGCATGGCTCTAGGCATGCTGGCTTTGCTCCCTCGGTCCTTTTGCAATGGGAGATGGACCTAGGACTTTGATGCTATTACTCAGAAACGATTAACATATTTACTTTTGATTATTTACACACATCTTGCCTGTTTACCTATATGCATGTACGTATATACACTGCATAAATGCACACAAAATCATGCATCTGCCTATTATCCGATTTTTAAAGGAACAAATCAACTCTACACTGTTATTTAAAAGCAATCCTGACATGAGATCGTAATGCAAAACAAGTAGAAGCCCAGATAAGGGTGAGTGGCTTTGAGTGTCATCAAAACAAAAACAAATTTTCCTCTGATGAGCAATATAAGACTTGCACTTTTATGTACATCACTCATCTTGTTTCCAGAGGTGGAAAATCCCTAACAAAAGGCAAAAGCTTTGTTTTAAAGATGGTCTACCCCTAATGCACAACTAGAAAGTTGACTATTTCTAAGAATAACGAGTTTTTAAAGGGATGAATTAGGCACATAAAGCATTTTTAAAGAAAATATGTATTTATAGAAGGACCATCAAAGCCATTCATTCTACAGTTTGCAAAAACTGGATGAAGAGAGGGCCAATCGCTATTGACACTGAACTAGCATCAATGCTAGAATTAGGTTATGTGACCAACTTTCGCTTTAATTGTAAATACAATTTACAGTAGGTGAGGTGAATGATATATTCAAACACAATGAATGACAGCAGGAATCTGATACGTAACTCCCATGATTTGCTAGAGCAACCTGCTAAGGTTACTGACAATAACCTGCAAATGCAACTCATTCCCTAGGATCCTGGGGACAGAGGACCTACAAAACAGTGTTCTAATGTTGTATTCATATGGAAAAAATAAGCCAGCATCACAGTGCCTAACGTAGATCAAATGCAGATTTTAGGCCAGGTCCCAAATTGCGGAACTTGCACGAAAATGGGAGTGTATCGTCAATGTTTTGTTCATTATAAACAAACTCTGGAAGTGTTTTATTAAAAGGAGCTAATTTAAGATGTCCTATAAAGGTAGGGTCTGGAGGACATATCTCAAGATATCCTCAAGTAAACCACCATCCTTGTAGTTTTAAATATTTATTGGTGAGATCTGTGCAGAATTAGGTTCAGGAGCACAGTGGGGGGAGATTCACTAAGGGAAAACAAAGTGACAGTGAACTTGAAAATATAAAAATAAACCTCTGAGCTCAGAAAGAAGTAGGTCATCGTGGTTTTTTATATGCGAGTGGTATCCCTGTAACTATCCAGAGTGAAGTATTTTATATATTTTATACATTGATGTGAGCTTCCCTCTCATCAGACTTGCATTATTCATCAGCTATGTTAAAGCAGACAGGCATAAAGCATTAGTAGGAAATTTGGCACACACGCTTCAGTTATCTCTTAGACTCTGTTTTCAAATATACACACTGGTGTAGTCTCCTCATCCTCCAAGTATCGCCATACATGGAATACACAGAGAAAAACACTGAGGAGAAGGACTTCAGAGAAATACTAATTGCTCCCACACAAAGCAGGGCATGACTGCAATCTGAGAGGATATTCAGTAAAAGCTTGCAAATATTTGGAAGCTTCCTGTCACACAGGAAAATGTTTGATTATAAGCAAAGATGGGATTATGAAGTTTTGCAGGCAGGTAGCCAAGATCTCAAGTGCTATTTCTGGTCATCTAGTCCTCTGAAATTAGCTTGACATAATATTTTTTTATTTTTCATATCTATTGCTAATATTGTGTACAACTCTTGTACAGTAAATATACAGTGGGACTCTAGAAGATTCGGAACAGTAAAAGAAGAAATCAGCTCCAGGGTTAGTTAAGATCTATTTTGCGGACTCTCTCAAGATGACACTGAGAGGTTATGTCAGGTTTGAAGAAAATTAAAGGCTAGGTACCATTAGCAGGGATTTCTCTTCTCCCTTCAATGTGCTTCATTCCCAGGGAATAGACTAAGCAGGCTTGAACAAGGTTAACTCCCTCAGGCTACTGAGGAGAGACTGAAGAGATAATATTAAAAAATACACTGCACAGAGACAGCAGGATAAACAACCAAAGAAGTACCAGTGACTCTAAGCAAAAGTGTATAGCCATGCCCTTAGTATACTGGGGAATTTTTTAACAATCACTTAATTCTCATTTTGCATGAAGCATCCACAGAAATTCAACAGTTAGAAACCAGCCTAGTTAAACAGGGAGGTCTCAGCCAGTGAAATCTGGGGACAAGATGACTGATGAAGAGCTCAGATACACCCCTTCTTAGCTCATGCGCATCGGTTATTTTATCTTAAGAGACATACTACAGTTCTGCATCATAAGGCATTGTAAGGGCTAGTTCACAAAGCAGCATGAAGTATTCTCAAAAACTCTCAGATGAACAGCATATCACTTATTGATATTTTGAAGAAACTAAAATCATCTTTCTTGGTTTGTAAAGCTTTCATATTTTCCACCACCTGCTCAGATCCATAGAAATACCTGTAGAGTACAACATTCACTTAAATGCTTCTCTAAGGGTTTAACAGCCATCACTTACAATGAGTTCTAGTCTTGTACTCATAATATAGCCTGGTGGCTTTTCTCTTCTTGTTGCAGCCCAAGGGTGAGACCACGAGACACACAAAAAGAACCCTTTTAAAAAACCAGTCATGAAGTTACACCACGCTTTCATTAGCTTAACATGAGAAGGTACTTTGTAGTTCATTCAGGCAGCACTGCTCCCTAGAGAGCATGCACAAATGTGATGCAATTCCATTTTTGATGTCCTAAAGACTGCAAGTATTCAGTTAAGTGAGCACCCACAATTTCAGTTGTTTTTCTTACTCTTCCTGGAATACGTGACTCAAGAGATTAATATAGGTCAGTCAAAAGTGGTGCATTAATTCTCCATCATTAAACTTGATTTTCCCTTTTTTTTGGTGTGGCTTCCAGCCAGATAGTAAATCCATTAAGCATAATTTAGATCAACACTTTCAAATCAAGCTCTAATACAAAGCAGATGAAAGTGCAGACGGGCGTGAAAAACAAGGGGATAGGTATGTAATTATCAGATTTGCAAATGATAGCAGAGGTGTGCACAGAATTCATGTGACCAAGGTCAGAAATGTATCCTGAATATTTAGCACTGCAAACTGCTTATTTGCTATCAGTCAGGGCTCTTCAGGAATAGTTACAGTAGCTGTATCTTTGGTGTCAAATTCACAGATGAACAGACTTTTCTGGCAGGAAGCTGTATATCCAACCTTGAATAACCCTGCGTGTGGGATTGAGTGTTTAAGCATGAAGGGATGCACATAAGCTTTCAAACAGAATGAATCAATGTGACCATCCCTATCCAGGGTAATGGAAATAAAGCAGGAAATGGCCTTTAACCTGGAGCTGATTTCTCATAGGCTTTACAGGGATTATGAGCATTTCCCCTTTACTCCCTTGTGTATGTGAATTGTTTTGTATCTTGGGAAACACTGATGTATCCAAGGAACCAAAATTGCTCCTACGCTATTTCTTAAAACATTTTTCCTTTAAACTGTTCCTTGACCTTGATCTGAGTGCAATAATAGTGTAATACCTCACGCTAGCAGCCAACCACTGTTCACCCCAACTCCAAAGCTGACTCCTCACCTGCTCTATCCGCCTGAGCAGCTCTTTCTTTTGGCGTTCCCATTCTCGCCGGTCTCTATCAAGCCTGTCCAGGAGTTCCACCTTTTCTCGGTTCCAGTTCTTCTCACTGTGCTGGATTTGCCAGCGGAGGTCCATCACCACACCGTGAGTCTCAGCCAGAAGCTTCTTATGCTCCTCTCTTTCCCGTTTAAAAGCTCCCTTTGCATCAGAAGTGACGCCTGTTTCTCCTAAGCTGTTCTCATTCTTCCCTTCCAGCTGCCATTAAAACAAAATGTTATTAGAACATCAAACTTTCTCAGGTAAAACCCTGTCTCAAGAAAGGAATTTGTGTTAGAGGCTTTCTGCCCACAACAACCTACAGCAGTGTGTTACTGTATACCTCCTCACATCTCCCAGCAAAGAGACCAGCACATAGAGACACACTGAGATCATGGTAACCAAATTCATTTATATGGCAGTTAACTGATGATGCCTTCTATTCCTTGTCCTTTACTTCATGCTGAGAGATCAGCTCAATTAGATCAGAAGAGCTGGCTCAGAGTAATAGGATCATTGGAAAATATATTTGATGGGCTCGAAGGAGGTCTCCAACCGAACCTCATGCTTCCAGCTCTTGGCTTTGTTCTGTTTTCAACAAATCTCAAAGGTCAGAAATTGCATAGCTTCTCTGGCAAATGTGGACCACTGCTGGACTGTGGTCAGAGTGAAAAAGGTGCTCAATGTCATTGTGTTAGCTCAAGAGAGGGAAGAATTTATCCCTGAAACTCGACCTTTTGTTTATAACTCAGGAGATGCGTAAATGAGTCAGGATGGGTCTGGCTCTGCAAGCAACCAAGAGAAAAGAGCCATAAAAACTCATTTCAGCCTCTGAAGTTGTCTTCAAGAGGCAGAGGCAGGAGGTTTCCTAGGAAACACTCTCCTTTAGCAAGAGGGGAGGACAGCACTTTCAAATTGCTTGAAGTAGAATGTAAGCTCAAACTCTATGAGCAAAAGGAAGCTCAGACTGGATTAGGGAGTGAAAGCTTATTTGTCTTTGACACAGCCTTCCCAAATAAATGGCAGTGAGGTCACCGCTTGAGTTGTCTGCTGAGCTGCAGAGAACAGCCTGTTACAATCACATGCATGACAGGGAGATCTTAAATACCTGCATCTTCTACCACTGATTTCCAAAGTCAGTTATTTTCAAAACAAGCAAGTAACCATAAAAATCAATTATAAAAAAGCAGCACCCTATGGACAGGTTGGATGGGGCTTTGGGCAGCCTAATTTAGTGAGAGATGTCTCTGCCCATGGTGAGGGAGTTGAAACTAGATGATCTTTAAAGTCTCTCCCAGTCAGAACCATTCTGTGACTCTATAAATGTTGACATGATACTATCTTCTCTCCCTTAACCTGTTTATGCAGTGTAAATTTGCTGAGCCAGAATGGTGCTGAAAACGTTTGACTCGGCTGTGTGATATTTTGTACAGGTACAGATGTTAGATACTGATGGGCCTCTGTCTGCAACTGTTCACACCCGTAAAACCTTCCTGAAGGTAAATTTGACAGCAGCGGAGCATTTCACTCAGTATTAACTCCAGATCTCAAGCTGTCAGTAAACAAACCAACAGGTAGGTACCAGACTTAGAGCAGAAGAAATAACATCAACTATGTGGAAAATCTTTTAAAAAAAAGCAGAAGATAATAATTAATAGCATTTTAAAGATGGAATTCAGCTAGAAAGATTAAAGGGTTAATTAAATACATGTCATCCAAACATGTTTTTTTCTTTCCTCGAGTTCATTGTTTTACTGATGTTCCACTCAGTTAGTGGTAAAAATCCCACTGACGCTGGTGGCACTGGTGAGCAGGTGGGTGCAGGAGAACAGACCAGCAGATGAAGGCATGGGAGCTGCCCATAGAAGTCCCAGAATTATTCTGCTGCCAGCTACAATGCTTCCCTCCTGCCCGTTGGAATTAGTGGAGTATACCTTTCTTCTACATTCCTTGTTCGTGAAGCAAAGGTAATAATTACTTACCATAATATATTGTGTGATAAAATCCAAAACCGTAAGACTCTAAAATGACATAAACTATACAGTTTTCTTACATCTAAGCCTGACAGGAGCTATTTAGGACTTGTTTATTCACCTTTCAAGGACCTTTAATGCCCCTGCAGACTTCTTGTCTTGCAATAGGAGCTCTTAGCTGACGTTGCTGGAGTGCCTGGAGTAAATCCAACCAGGCTGGAGTGCCTGCTCTCCATCTAACAACTCTGCTGTCTCCTGGGGAATAATGCCACTTACAGTAGTAACTATGGCTAACATGCTAAGTTGCCAGACGTACAAGTGTCTGCAATACATTCTTGAGCTAGCATGAAGTTCAAAAATACTAAAAGCAAACCCATACATAAAACAAATACTCTGTTGCAATAGAGTTTGTATGAAAACCCTATAAACCAAATTCCTTTTTCCATTTCTTTTAATCTAAAAGAAAAATAAATAGCAAAACATTGAACTCGACTTATGTTCTTTCTCCCCTTATACCACTGACTTCTTAACCACCACTGAGGAAATTCTCAGCCTTTCAGCTAGCAAACAAGAAAGGCAGTGCTCCTGAGGCCATGCTATCTGCAAAGAGCAGGAAAGCCAATAAAGGTGAGGAGGTGAAAGAAGGTACTCCAGAAGAGCAATACCAGGAATGCCTGGCTGTACTGGAGTGCCTTGCCCAAGCTACCAAAACACTGTCAGTTATCCTGTGCCAGACCATTCATCTAGACCAGAGCCCTGCTACTTGCTTCATTTGAGAAGAATATAGTAAGTACAAAGATAACTCCGAAACCAAGGCAAACGTGAACAATTTCCTGCTTTCTGTGATTTGGGACACAAAACATTTCCCAGTCAGAGGTGATGCCTTTACACTCAGAAGATGGTTCTCAGTGTCTGGGGAAGGCAGAACAATGCTCCTGGAAAGGAGAGTCCTTCTGTCTTTGGGTTTATCACAAGGCTTACATCATGGAGGAAGGGTCCATTGGTGGTTCCTTAGCATGAAAGTCTAAGTCCGAAACCTGCTGCCTGGTAAGGTGGCTGGATGCCTCTCCAATAACTCCATGGCTTATATTCCCCCTCAAGGATCCTGAACCTTGATCACTGGTTGAAATCCTAGTGAGGGTCCATGTCCTTATGTGCCAGTTCTCAATACATGTGCTGGGTTTGTTCATAGTTCCCAGAATACTGGGATTTTTCACTTCCACCAGTTGGGGGCTGACAATTATTGCAACTCCTTATTGCTCAGACTTATCAAGATTCCATACTTAGGAGCAACCTCATTTATCTTAATCTTATCTTATCTTAAAAACAATGCCTAAGGTGCCTTCTGCCAAATAAGATGTACATTTATTTCTGACAGCCAAGACTTTTATTTTAATGATATACACAGTGCTAAAGCACAAAAGCAGCAGGGAACAGTACATTATCAACTCGTATATGCAGTGCTTTTCTAACAAAGGGGTTTTCTTCCTGCCTTTTGCTTTTTCTTTCCTATGCAGAGTTCAAGCATTAAAATGCAAAATCATTGTCAGTAACCATTAATTAGGAGGTGACTCTTGAGGAAAACTCTCTTGCTAATTGACCTACTGCTTCACAAAAAAAGGTGGAAAACAGTGGCAGTGCAGACAAAAGTGGAGACCAGAAAGGCTGTGATTCTCTATGGGTTTGCTAGGGGCTGGACAACCCTATAGCCCCCTATGGTGGGAGTGCTGTACAGCCTGCTGCTTCATCACTGCCAATCAAAGTGACAAAACGACATCCTGCAAGGCCCTCCTACCCTCACACCATGGCAGGCTCGGCTGTTCAGCTAAAGCTGTTAGTCCACGTGTTGGCACAGAACAGAAGAGTATGTTAATGTGACTATATGCTGATATTTTAGGTGTTCCTTACTAGCTCTTCCCATCTCGATCCTTAAATTTAACCAAGAGCAAAACCCCCATATTTTAAATCATAATCATTACTGTGAGTCAATTCCATATTTATAATATTTGTACATGATGTTTATGATACTACTATTTTTATGTTTAGTCTTTTAACCCCTTCCTTGTAATTGTGAGCACATACAACAGACTTCAGCGGGACACGCGCACTGTTAGCACTATCCCAATTGACATTCTTAGGATTTATGTGCTCTCTCTTTGCTCCTTCATAAGGGATCTCTTTTTACTGTGAAATACAAATGCAGTTTGGGGAATCTGCTGAGGAAGTCAGTTTTGTGTCTTAAATATTGATCAGTTTTATTCTTCTCATTTGCTTGGGAAAAAAAATGCAAAAAGTAACACCCACAGCTCAGTAATTAGCATATGCTAGAGATTATTGCCAGTAGAGCAGTGGAGATGGCAAAGAGCCTGACAAAACCACCAGAAGGAATGGTATAAACCTATTTTGCCCCTGGGCAGGGAGAGCAGCTCTGTCCTGCTTGCCAAGCAACAACCAAAATGGCAGCCCAGGAGTAAATCACTGATGCAAACAGAACACGCGAGCTTTAAACTGGCAGTTAATTCTCAGAGTAACTTTCTCTAGGTTTTGTTCTTTGCCATCTCTAGTTTAAGGTAAAACTGTCACCCATGGTTTATTCTGGGAGGAACAAAAATGGTGACGGATTTTGTTTCTCTTTTCAAGTGACCTGCTCTCTGGAAATTTGCGTGCACTAAGAAGCAGCTGATCCGAACTAAGAATTTGAATCCATGGAGAGGAAACTGCTAAAAATGAAAGCTTCTTTCTTCATTCTGGGAAACAAGTTTACAGTACCTGTACAGAAAAATAAGTGCTCACATTTCAGCTCCGTGCGTCAGAGCGAGTCTCCAGACAGTGCTGCGATGTTCAGTAAATCCTCCTAAATGCATCACCCTCTCAGCAGCAAATATTTTTGTTATATCTGTCTTCTGCAGAGAAACTCTGCAATTGCGAATCTTTTTCTCAAGATCCGAACTTACTCTTGCTCCCACTCCTCCCTTCTTCAATACGGCAAATTAGAGCTCTGAAGCCATCAGCCTTGGAAATGAACCCTTGTGGATTTTTTGCTGATTTTTTTGTGTTTGTTTCAGAAATTGTACAGCTTCTGTTAAAAGTAGTTCACGGCACTGCAGCACCTGGCCCAGATTTGATATACGTTGTCCTAATAGTAACTTAGAGCTAGAGCTTCTTCAGCAGGGTACCACTCATCACTAACAGTAGCTTTGACTGGCTGGTTTAACACTACAAAACTGATTTGATGCTTCAGAATTGTTAAGTCACTCTTTTCTCTTACGCATCAAATACCGCAGTACTTATGTGCCAAGGAACAGTGATGAGATAGTTGTCAACATGCCAACACCAAGACATTCTCTCTATTATAAATGCCAATAAGTACAGACACCTGCAAGCCTCATTACTGTAGCTGATACATTACCAGCCAGCTAGAAGAGGCTCAGTTCCTTCATTTTTACTTACGTTACACAGTATCTACTAACAAGCACTCATACTGGGACAACTGGAACCCAAGAGGCAACCCATGACTCAAAGCATTGCCCAGGCTTCAGGGGGGCTTTCAGGCACTAGGCTAAAATGAATAAATATAGCAGCTCTCCTGACTCTCAGAGTCATTAAGTGACTCCAGCATTCACCCAGAGTGCTGGATGTGGGACAATACCTGTTCCAGGTGGCACTTCAGCTCAGTCATTTCCACCTCCCAAGCTGCCTTGTCCAGGGCGTACTGCTGCTGGAGCCCCTGGCGCTCGCGCTCATCGTCCCGCAGCTCCGAACGGAAGTCATCCAGCAGGCCCTTCACAGCGCTCAGCAACTTCCGATTCTCACTTGCCTGCCAGAACAAAGCAAAATGCATGTTGTCATCAGGTGCCTTCAGCCTCCAGTTTCATCTGTAAGAGGAAAAAAACGCCTGCAGGTCCATTGCAATAGCAATGCCTTCTGTGCCTACTTTTTCTTGCTATCCCTGATTCTGCAGCACCCATGCAAAGATGTGAGTCACACTGAAAAAGGTGCTGTGCACCTTTCTGGATTGAGGCCATCTCTAATAATGTTCTTTCAATACAGTAATCCAAGACTAAGGAATCATTGCTGAGATTTGTTGGGTAGTGCTCGTCTCATACATACACTCATGGCTCAGCATCAAATCTCAAGTATGTGCAAACTACAAAGAATGAAAAGTGACTCACTTTTAAAGCTTTTTATATTATCAGACAAAATTACACTGGGAAAAGCATGAGAGGTTTTGATTTGAGTATCTTTGCTAAGGTGTTTCACTAGACTGCCCTTCACACTTGTCCTCAGTTCCAGGCAGCTACACACAGGTTAGCTCTGCAAAAGCACCCACTTGGGTACTGAAGTCACAAATGCCAGGTAGGCTACTTTCCCTCCTGCAGAACAGGATCAAAGCGCAGATCCCATTCACGCCTTGTTGAGAAGGCCTTGGTCATATTTAGAATGGTCTCTGTGCTGTTGCACCAGCCAGAAGCAAAGAACAGAGCCAAATTAGAAGTCTAGCCTAGTGATGACATCTGACCTTGGCAAAAAATACTGGAAGACACAGATATATATGCACCCAAAATCTCTGAAGCTTTTTTTTCCCCCTTAGTTTTGGCATAAAACTCTGTGAAGATATGCAAAAACTGACATTTTGATGTTTTTCAAAGATTCATTCTGGATCATTAAACAAAAGGTATCCTCCAATTTATTATTTTTTTTTCAGCAATTGAATTGGGAAACAGAAATGTGTAGCATGATTTATTTATCCTAGATTTTAATCAAACTCTCCCAACGAGCCTCTCAAAGACCAAGCAGCAGCCAGAGGTTGTATCTGACAAGTTATTCTGAATGGAAAAGACTTTTAAGAAAATTATTATTGATTAGCAAGCACAGCGTGAGCAAAAAAATGGGAAAGCTTACTCCACAAACTCAGCATTTAATCACCTAGTTTTTATGATCACACCAGCTTCCTTGGAAAAACCTAACTCAAATTAGCTGTCTCAATCCTTGTATGAGAGTCCAATTCATTCTATTTTGTATTTATTTTGTTCAAGTGGAGGCTTCCTGCAATTCCTCTTTTCTGGTGTGTCATGAAGTACATACACAGGGAATTTCATTGCAGGCAAACCCAATAAACGGACATACAAAAAATCTAACTAGCCTTTTAAGCATTGTTTTTTTCACCTAATGACAACACATACAGCATTTTGTGCATACAACTAAGTTGGTTTCGTGTGCTGACCAGATTTTTGACATCACTGACCCCACCTCACCCATTACTGTAATCACTAGTGAGACATGCCACAGAACCCTTTTTTTTTGTTCTTTAAGAAACAAACAAACAAGCAAGCGTGCTCTACTTTTTCCAAGCCATTTGGCTCATCAGCAAAAAAAATGCCAGACGCAGGGAAATGACTGCAGGTGCTCACTGACTGATGTATAATTTGTTTGGGCTAATGAAATGTGATGGTGTATAATGCGGGGTTTTATAAGAAACACACTCACAGAAGCAGAATTAATTCCATTAACATTTAATGCCAATTAGCAGTTTGCTGCTATACAGCCGCGGTCTTCATCATGCATATAAGATCTCCTACTTTGCAATATGGAATGAGATTTTATGTTTTCACCATGAATTCTCATTCTGATACCCAATTAAGGCTAGATTCTCCAAACATCTCAAGCCCGTTGTGTAGTAATCAGAATAAGAGCTCTTTTGAAGATCTGTCCTTAGTGTCACAGTGGGAGCTGCTGGGTACTGAGTGCTTCAAATTCCGGTCTCGCTCGCTTCTGAAAACCCTGACCCCACATGTTTATGAAGTACTTTTATGCAGGAGCCACATTCTGTGCTTTTGGTATGCTTTATTTGGCAAAGTAATCAAAAGGCTGCACAAGGGAAATGAGGCAGAAGAAAAATAAACCCAAATACAACTGAAGCGAGCTACATCCCTCATTCCCGTGCATATACTTTTTAGCTTTGGATTACTGCAAAATTAGGTTTTGTGAGGAAATAAGTAATAGACTAGTACAGAGAGGTGCCAAAAGAGCCTCATTACAGGTTTGTAGCCTACTGGGATGAGGACACGCATTATTTCTCGAGGTATTACATCAATGTCACTGTTATGAAGACAAGTACCCCAGGTGCCCCCTGGGCTTGCTGGGATTTTAATTAACTTGCCAATATATATTCAATTTTGGTTACATACTCCCAATTCCTGCTGAGATGTCTCTTTTGCATGGCTTTGTATTTACAAGTTGAATTTGGAGAGTTCTGCGAGACTATTTTTCTGTTTTGCCAAAATAGAGTGTACTGAGAGAACAGATGAAGTTCTTCTCAGACAATGTGCTCTGAAATACAACATTTACATCTAGACATGTCTGAGATTTCTGCTGGTGAAACTGCCAAGCAGCTTCTGCGTAAGTCCCGTAGATATCAAACAAAGATTGTTACAGTTTTCCTGTTCCTCCCAGAGATGTCATGCAGGCAGAAGAAAAGGGACATGACTGTGATTGCCCGGGCAGGCTACCATGCAGATATGCCTCTGTAGGACTGACCAGTTACTGCAATTTCAAGCACAGAGGAATCTGAGTGACTCACAGATGGTCTAGGACAGAAGAATTACAGAAGCCTTGTTGCCTCCACAGACCAGAATTGATAGGTGAAGGGAACAACAGCTGAAAACAAGTAAAAGCTTCATGTAGGAAACCTCAATTCAATTCCACAGTCTGGTATTACAAACTGTTCAGTAGAGCACTCAACTAAAAACACAGTCAGGAGCCTAAACAAGCAAACAAGGACTGCGTGTTTCTGTATAGTCAGAGATCACAGAATCACAACATTGTAAGGTCTGGAAGGGACCTCTAGAGATGACCCAGCCCAGCTCCTGCTAAAGCACAGGTTCCCTACAACAGGTGGAACAGGAAGGTGTCCAGTTGGGTTTTGAATATCTCCAGAGAAAGAGACTCCACAACCTCTCTTGGCAGCTGTTTCAGTGCTCTGTGACCCTCGCAGTGAAGAAGGCCGTTCTCACGTTCAGATGGAACTTTCTTTGTTCTGGTTTGCGCTCATTGCCCCTTGTTCTGTCACTGAGCACCACCAAAAAGAGCCTGGGCCCATCCAGCTGACTCCTGCCCATTAGATATTTATAAGCATTGATATAAGTAAATGTGAAGCCACATCTTGATGCAAATCATTTCAGTATGCTTAGGTCTTAATTACTATTCCTCTGGGCTTTTCCTTAGCTATGCTTTGAAAACTAGTACTGTGTGAGCAAAAAAAGATCTAATTGGGGATTTTCTTGACCTCCCTCCACCATCACCAATACATGAGAGTGTATTGCTTTTTAATGCTTTTTCCACTGAAACACAAATGAATTAACTCTTTTCTTCTTACTTTCCTGATCTTACACATCCAACAGACATTTCACTCTTTCTACTCAGCTGTAGCAAAGCACTTGCTTTTCGGCAGCCAATTCTCCCTCATCTCTTACTACACACATTGAAATGTCCATTTACAGCAAGCCCACAACAAGCCCTCATTTTCCTGCTTGTCTTCTGACCTACATCAGACCTCCTTTGTGGCTCTTGAACCTTGCTATTTTCTTGCCTGACACCTTATGCAGTGCGCCCCCGCTATCAGCTAAGGGACAGCACCACCTCCACGGGGAGCCACGTAAATATCCTAGGCAAGAGAGACATGTATTTTCCATCAAGCTGAGTACCACAAATCACAATGATATAAAATCAGAGACTGCTTTTTTAAGGTCTTGGGGTTTATAATATTTCTCAGAGCAATTTCACTCTCCACACAGTGTAAGAAAGTCAGCAACAGGAATGCAGGCTGAAAATACAAGCCATTAAATATTAACATTAAATGTTAAAAATAAGAACGGATTACCTCAAGTTACAGGAAGCCTTTTTTTTTTTCTGACCTAGTCCTCTCAACTACTCCTAGGCTATTTCAAGATTTCCTTCCTAATGGGAAACAAGCACTGATGCATTTCATCTTGGAACTCATCAGGCAGAAGCAGCAACTTACGGCTCTCCTGGGCAGTGGCAAAACTTGGAGACTTCCAGCTTCACCACTCACCCTGAGCTCCTCATATAAACATTGCTACTTCCAGCTGAGAGTTTAATGGACCTACAGAAGACCTTCGCCAAACACCTGGGTGTTTGTTTTTTTAGTGCAGTCTGACCAGACAGTGTTGTACTCAGAAGTGAGTGCTACTGAGTGCACCCTTCAAAAAGGATGTGCACTGGGTCTTCTGATGCTCTCAGAGCTTTTGGACCTTAGACTACAGAGGTGAAGTGGTTTCCCACTCTAGTTTTGTTTAGTTAATGGATATATTAACAAGCTTGCATTTTGGGATCACATGTGAATTATGCAGAGCTGCCATTTATAGGAGAAAGCCTGTAATGTGTGTAGAACAAGGTCCAGGTTTTTGAGGTTGCTGAGTGTGGGGAAGGAAGTTTGCAGGGCCAAGCTGTCCACCATAGCAGGACAGACAATTCAAGCCCAAATGATACTGAGGTGCTTGAGGAGAGCCTTGAGGGCATGGGAGGTGTGCACTCAGTGACTCCTCTGTCACCATCCTCCAGAAGGCACTTCCAATGTTTGAATCAGAATTAACCTACACCAAGGCTTCCTATTTCTGTGCCAGAGTAAAATCATATTCCCTTCTTGCCGTTGACAAATACAAGCCCCTTTTCACCTGCTGCTGGATAGTAAATATAGTGTTTCTTCTGAAGGTTCAGCACTCTATAATGTACAGAGAGTGAGCAAAACATGTAACAGTGCTTGAAATAGGAAATATTCAGCAATCTTCCTCACCTCGCACTGCTGAAACACCACTTTTTCTCTTGGCTGGAAGGCAAGAAATCTATTTTACTTTCTGAGGTCCATTTGGATATCACACACTATTCAATATCAAGAAGGGTAGTGAGATTTGGTCTGTTCCTATGGCTCATTTGTTTAAGCAAGATTAGCTGGAACTGCTGCATTAGAACATCTTGAAAAGTTTATTAAAATGAATTATATGAAATTCTGCTTCCCATTTCTACTGCTTCAGTTGAGATTAATGTTAAAGCAATGATTATTTCAAAGAGGACATAATTTATTTGTATGCTCTTGGTCATTTTAAGACATATCTATGGACAGTTAGTATACAACAGAAGCTGTATCAAGATAGCATGAGGGTGTACATTTATTCTACTCTTTTAGGATCGTGCCAGTGTTCAGATATAATGCAGTTACATGACCTACTCAGGAGCCTTCTTCAGTCTCTGCCAGAGAAGAGTGTGCCAAAAGGATGGGTCTGGGTAGCTGGCAAGTTATGTCCTGAAAAACAGCCATGTCTGACCTCCCATAGGATTAGTAACACTAGGTCCTTTCCAGATGCCAAACTGATCAATTTATTATTACCTTGGTAGCACACATCACAGAAAATCTTAGCCAGAGAGTGGAGCTGTCAGCTAGAACTTTTCAAAGGGAAAGTGAAAGAGTATATAAATACAAAGCAGAATATGAAGTGGCATAAACACTTTGGGGTTTTTTTTTTGTTGTTCTTCAGTGTCTTTAATTCAGACAGAAATTGTACATGAAGTTATGCCTCAGATTAGTGAGGTTGGTTGCAATGCAGCTTATGCATCTCCAAAGCATCAGCCTAACCTTACTAAAGGACAGAGATTTACTGCTTTCCGTGTATCTATCAGACTACATAGACAATAAATAAACAGACTGTATGTTGTCCTGAGAGTCTGGAGAATTCCAGACAGGGAACTGAAATGAAAAGACACCATCCCCAGAGCCTGTAGTAAGACCAGCAAAGTAACACAGTCACAGGGACACAGGTGTCTGAGTGGTCTTGCTGTAGAGGGGGCTCCCAAGTCTGGGCAGGGCAGAGACTGAGCATAAGGAATAAACCTTCAAGACTTTTTTCATTAGATTTGTGTTTTGCACAGAGTTCTTGTTCCATTCGCCTTCTGACTGCTAAAATATAAGGTGTATATGAAGAACAGATAGA
The DNA here is from genome assembly GCA_002909625.1 of Bambusicola thoracicus. Classification (NCBI taxonomy): domain Eukaryota; kingdom Metazoa; phylum Chordata; class Aves; order Galliformes; family Phasianidae; genus Bambusicola; species Bambusicola thoracicus. Next base: position 9,565 of record PPHD01001615.1, on the reverse strand, counting down.
AGCCTTAACTTTGTCCCCTTTGCATGTGTAGTCCACCATTGGTAGGACTGCTGGTATACTCAGTGCAAAAAGCTGGCATATGTGGCACATGTAGGCAGGGCACCGGAGATGTCAAGGAAAAGTCAACATGATTTGCTTTTAGGTATCTAAAAACAAGTCCAGTGACAGGAAGGAACTTTTGCATTGCTTTCTCATCATCTCTAAGGAAAACATTAAATAAAGGTACTAGTTTCTTAAATAATTTAAAGGAAACAAAATCACCTCTACTCACTAAAAGCCTGACAGTAGAATACAATAGATGTACTCAGAAAGAGGAGCATGTGAATTCTGCAAACCATCACATACTGATAGATGTTTCTGGGCAAACAGCCATAGGAGGAAATAGGATTTTTCACTGATAGCATCTGCCAACAGGAGATGTAATCACGTGACTCCTGATTAAATATAAATATAATGGACAAAGTCTATTGTAATTGCTGTGCAGATAGCAATATTTCTACAAGTGTGATTTTAGGTGACTTAGTAAAGCACCAGAAAAAAAATGAATTCCCTTGGAACATCCACAGTTTCCATTCCTAGGACACGTTATACAAATGGTATGGTACCTGCTTCTGCTGCTGCAGTAACTCTGCAGTCTGCAGCTGTGGTCTGTGATCCACACTCTCCCCAGTGGGACGCTGGGAGAAGTCTGTCAGTGCAAACACAACATCCTCTTCCTCCTCCTCTCGCTCTGCATCATCCGCCTTCTGCTCAGACTGAATGCCAAATTCGGGGAGGGCTTCAAGATGCTCGATCTGAAATGCAAGAGATGGGACACAGCAACACTCTCTTTGCCAGCTACTGAGCTAGAGAGAAACGCGGTGTGGTGGATATGGTCTGCCATGCATCAATGAAAAGCTATACAGGACATTGGTGCTATTGTATAATGAAAATGCAGAGATCAGGGAGCATCCCAATCTAGCACTTCATATTCTCTACTGCGTTAGCAAATCATTTGCCACCAGTAATGACTGGAGATGGATTGATTGTAAATTACCCAGTCAAAAATCCAAACAATAAGAAAATGAAAGCTCTTCTGATACTAGAAGATAAGCTATTTTACACACATCAAATTAGTACTGCTGAAATAAAGTAGAATGGAATTATTTCTAAATAGATACTTAGCCCTTGTTTCTGACTCATTATACCACAGCACCCTTACATACAGAATACAAAACAGTGGAGCTACTCCTACTAGATCTGAAAGTTTAATTGTTCTGCCAAATGTAGCAAAAGACTGAAAGACACTTGGTATATAAATATCTGAAATACTGAAAAAATTACTTAGCTGCCTTAGCAAAATGTTTCAGAAGTGCATGATCCTGCAGGATAATTCTATGATTCCCAGCAATTCTGGTTAAAATGTCAGAATGGGTAAGCGCGTTTTTCTTGTTACGTTTCCTCTGCGCAAGATATCTGAAGCAAACTGTAATTCTGGGTATGCAGCTTGACATGACATAGCAGCGCCTTGTGTACAGCGCACTTTCTGCCATCACGTCCCTGCTAAGATGCGTCAGCTTTGGGATTCCGGGTTGTTAATGTGCTCTTGAAATTCCTTATCTTAATTCAGTTGCTACTTGGAAAATTACTTTGATGACTACTGGTGTACTGCTGCTGGTGGTGATAGACGTGTGTATGAAGAAAAGGAACAAATAAGAATGATTCACCGTGAGTTCCCACAAGACTGTATAATTCCCTTGCCAACATGAAAACAGAGCTTCCCTCCATCTGTATTACTGAAGGCTTTATAAGGAACATATTGCACACAGTGACAAAAATGACAGCACTCAACTCATCTAAATAGATTTGACTCCATCAGCTCACTAAGATACTTTTCTTTCCAAAAATTATTCAGGATTATTATCTTAGAGACCTAATTAAATCTTCATTTACTATGGGAGATTTTTTTTTAAGGCCAAATGCTTGTACTAGTTAAGGGTTTAGATTTAAAGATAGGTGATGTGTAACATAGAGATATAATACAAGATATTCTCTAGCACAAGCCAGTAATAAGAAAAACCTTTGTGTTTTATTTGAATCCTCTTAAAATCTAAGTTTACGTACAGTTAGTGATGCTACATCATATTTAAAATCTACAGTTAAAGAAGGAACATCCAATGCAATTTCATTGGGTTAGTGGTAGTGGGCCAGTTACCTCTAGTATGTCCTCCCCATCGTCCTCCATTCGCTTGCCTTGCCGCCAGTGTTTCAGCAGCCACTTCAGTTTGACATATACGAGGAAGGTGTCCTGCTTGAAATGCCTGAGTTCTTGCTGCAGCAAACTCTTCTCCTGGCTCCAAGTCTTTTCTTCCAGTTTGTTCTGCAAAGTCAAGCTCTGCACCTCCATATCTTTCCTCCTCAGGGTCTGCATATGCTCCTCTTCCAGCTTTAATGGAACAACAGACACCGTGTCAATGTGCCGGTGGTCTCCAGGATTTGGATTTTGTTGGCTGAGACAAACTGAAATATCTAATTTTCATCAGCCGTGAATAGTTATTCAGTTTGGCTCAACAAGTTCCTCAGCGGTTATGACTGTCATGCTGAGGAAATTAGGGGACAGCAGCCAATAAACTTAGCTTAGATAACCGTATCTAAGTAATGTGCCATGGAATTAGACAGTTTGTTTACTCTAAGGATGCAAGAGAATTCTGCTTTTGCTTAAATGTTTTATACCCATCAAATTTTCTTCCCTCTCTTGATTGCATCCCTGCAGTACATTTCCGGAACAGGCACCACTCTAAGTGCTACATACATCACATCTGCTAAATGTATTTGAAGCTATTTCTAGGTGGGACTGCAATTGCCCTTCAGACAACCTGAAATATTATCCTAATCTCCTTGGCCACAGACTCATTCCTTTCTTTGTGAACACATCTCCTTCTCCTTCTAGAAGGGCAGTGGTCCCCATAGACCTGCATCCAGTATCTCAGATACAGCTAATGGTCCTTGTCCTTTGCTTCTTGTAGTTCATACTCAGATGTCTCTGAACCTAGAAAATAAATACTTCTAGGTCAGGGACACAGGCAGAAACTGAAGAGACAGCAATAGGCTGCAACTTGGCCTTCAATATGTCTCAGTTTTAGTACCAGAAGCACCAGGAAAAGATCACTGTTTGTAGCTAACATATCATTACATCTCTATCAACACAAGCCAATCTGAAACAATATTCTTTAAATGTGACTTCTCCCTCAATACGTCAAAATCAAACCACTACACATCACTGGCCCCATAACACTTGTGTAAGTTTGCTGTACAGGATTTCTTCTACATGGATGAGATGGCATTTCCCCTTCAACCAAGCTGTAGTTCTGATTCATCAAGAAAGGTCAGTCAGAAAAGGGGTTCAGAGCCACTGCTTATAGATGCCAGTTTCTACAAGTATCCATTTTGTAGAAGAGCTTTTCCCTTGCCCTACCAGCTCCATAGATGAAAACTATGAAAGCCAAAGTAAACTAACAACCATAATGATTTAAGGAACATACCCTGCAAGAAACAACACACAAGGATAAAGAATGCCTCATGGATTCTTCTTCTGGAGCCCCTAGCACTTAGTACTGCTAGCAAATACATGCTTGGTTTTCATGGCAACCTTCAGGTGCTACTGTTCCGTACTAGACTGTTCACTAAGGACTCTCCTGCCCTTTAAACCATGCGCTCTGGCATAACACAAATTTACAACATCTACGCAACTATGCATTAATACATTCATAACAGTGATCTAGATGATTTGGAAGATTTTTATAATAAAAATTGATAAATAAATAATTATTTAAGGAACTATAAGGCTTGTAAAATATTCCTGATTAAATTATTCACAGCAGTTACTAACTCATATGGATTTAAAATGCATCTTAAAAGTAGTCTGAAACAATATCAGATATAATGGCCCAAAAAACATACATGCAACTCCTGATGACACTCATGGGGACTATACACTGCTACCACACACCAGTATAATGTCATTAAATATTGCAAAAAAATGTGAGTAAAAAAAGGAGTTCTTTCTTTTATATTTAAATTTTAAGGGAATAAATTAGCAGATTTTGTGTTAATGCAAATTCTTCCAGCAAATGAGGCTGTGGTTAAATACAGCAAAGATCTATGAGTCATTTCCACCAGAAGTCCTGGAAGATGATAAAAAAAGGAATAATATCAACAGGATGGCCATAATCTGGAAAAAAAAATACAGAATCCAGGAGACACTTTCATTATTCTATTTCTACTAGCTGAAAGCATGAATGGTTAGCTTTGATTTTGCTGCATTTCTCATTGTTTTTACTAGCTGTTACGATCTAAATCCATGTAGTCACGGGTTCTTGCAGAAAGTCCTGGTGGAGATAGCAGAATATTTTTGTGCTTTTCCAATGGATAGCTATTGCAAAAGAAAATAACTTGGAGGCAGGCATAACATCCAAAAAGCATTCATGGCCAAGGCAACTAGGAAGGAAATCAATTATGGGTTGCCTTCAAAAGCCTCCATGAAGAAACTCCTATTGAGATCAACTGAAAATTAAAGCTACTTATCAAACATGGGAGATACCACTTGGGCATAATGAGATTAGCTGGCACAAGGATAAATACTTAACATTATGCAGTAATTGTGCTGAATTTAGTCTGTGAGTAAATTTAAAAATGAAAACTTCTTTTAAGAACCGAACAGCCTGCAAAAATGAATAACAGTTGTTTGTTTTTGCTTTAGGAGCTAGAGATCACAAAAGGATTAGCTCATATGTTCCAGCCTTCAAAAAGCACGCAAACCCATATAACAAAATATGATTTGTTCACCAATTACAGATAAGAGGTTAGAAACATGGGGCACTGAGGGATACAAAAGATCCTGTTTTGTGTCTTAGTTACTAAAGTACAACTTCTCCAGCTTCACAGAAGAGTTGGGTTTCTTTGGCCTAGGAGGGGTCTGAATAAGGCACAGAACCCAACGTGCCCCCTGAGATCAAATGTACACTTCCTGTCCTCACAGAGAGCCGAAAGGGCTGATATAACCTCCGCTGCACTATTCCATATCCCTGCCTCAACTTCCATGCCTCCATTGAGGAGGCCATCTGGCAGGGTACCCCCCTTGCAGCTCATTCTTGGCCAGTGCCATGGACTCTTTCTAACACAGTCTACACACAGGAAGACAAAACTCCTCTCCAACAATCAGAAAAACCAGATTCACATTAGCAAAACAGGTATGTGCTTGCATTTCCCCAGCCTCCAAGCTCTCCCAGGGAGCTCAACAAGGCTCCACCAGGACAGCATGGTCCACGCCACGCATCATGGCCACACGTCTCCCAGCAGCCAGGTTTCGTATTTACCTGAATGATCTTTTCTGTAAACTTTTCTTGCTCCTCCTGGTGAAGTCTTGTCTCCTGCTCAAGCTGAGCCTGAAGCTCCTGTATCGATACACTCTGTACAGGTAAAACATGGGAACCCCTCAGCTGATCAGCAGGACAAAGGGATGGGTTTAGCGGAAAAATGGGTTTCGGTTGTGGAAAAAGAGGGAAAAAGAGAAGAACCGCAGGACAGACATTTGCACAACTCATGGTTATCAACAGTTAAAACCAAAGCACAGTGTGCAAATAAAGTGCAATGTCCTAAGTGTGTGTGGAAACGTTCTGTGTGGCTTCTTATGAAGGCTAAAGCTGTGATGCTGGTGCTGCCTGTAGCATTCCTTCCTTCAGGCCTCTGCTCCAGGATGACACAAGGAAGTGAAACAGCTCACCATGAATGCCATCTGCCAGACCAGCTCCTATTTGCAGGATTCCACATTTGGTAGCATATATTACAATGATAATCAGAGCTATTGAATTTTAACATCTCTGCAGAAGATGTATCTAATGTACGCATTTTGCACCTTATTATTTATTCATTTGCAATACTTCTGATTAGACAGTTAATGGGATAGCATTCATTAAAGCAATTGAGCATATAAAGTTCCTTTCTTCAGACACAGAACAGCTCCCTGCACAAGTCTACTTAATTCTGTAATTTCTACTCAAAATAACTGCTCCACAAATGTCATGGTGACAAGTTAGGTGAGCCTGGGATCTCACCGCTACGCTTAAGGATCTCTCTGTTAGGTCAAACGCTTTTTTAATGTTAATAATTTCAATTTTACTTTGAATATAAGTTTGACACCCCATCCACTTTGCTCCTGACAGTTACTTAATTCAAAAATAAATACCCAAGAAGGCAGAGTCACAGACCTTGCTATTTATGCTGCACCAATTAATCTTGTGGCATTTAGATTCCTGATCAGCACTTTCTGTGTCCTCCATTTTGTCTCTCTCACTTTGGATGCTTTGCCTGCATCAGCGTGCTGCTCAGCCAGGCTCTCTGCACACACCAGCAGTGCCATCCCAGAAAACACTCTGCCACCAAACACCTGCTTCTCTGAGTAAAGACACACTCAGAGAAGAGATCCCCTCAGGCTTCCAAGCACAATTCCAAATTCTCTGCTGGCCAGCATCCAGCAGGCTGCAGCCTCAGCAGCTGCAAGGCCTTAAAGCTGTCTGTGAGACCGCCCTTAGAGGATGAATTGCCTCCCTCCAGCCCTGTGTCCCTTCTCCTCTCCCTCCTGAAGAGCAAATTCAGCCACTGCTGCTGTGGCAGCCCTACCAGGGCAGTTTTGATTATTCCAAAAGTATTTGTCTGCAGAGCAGATGTTCCTCTCCTCTTCTAGGGAAGAAACTCTGCAGAGGAACAGAAGTCACCTGTGTTTACTTTCTGAGCCCTCTAAGTTCCTTCTTCACTGGATAATTGATACTGATGTAGAGCCTGATCTAGTAGTCGATAACCCCACCCAGGGCAGGGAGCTGGAACTGAATGATCTCCAAGCTCACTTCCAACCCAAGCCATTCTATGATTCTATGATACCCTCATTGACTTGTGCATGTCTGTTGTACGTGAAGAAGCGACACTTTCAGCATTCCAAAAGTCATCATAAGGTGACCAAGAACGAGCTGACACATTAACTGTCTCACCCACTCTTCAGGTACATGGTAAACAAGAACCAGCGTACCCAGTTAATTCAGGTGTAACTTTAAAAATGTGTTTTCCCTCTTTCCGTGAATTCAAAATCAGTCAGAATTGTGCCAAGCCTATCTGACAGAAAGAGTTACACACGGCAACTCCCTCCCATGGGTAATAATCATGTAAAAATATCTTGCACTATGCCTCAAGAAATGAAAAAAACAGCACAATTCTTGTAAAAATTCATATGTTGTTAATTTAAAATATACATGAAGTATAACTGATCTTAGCGTGACTCTCTCTACAGTCATAGGACTACATATTTTGGCAACTAGAAAGGTAATTTGCCTTTGGACTCCTGAAATTAGAAACTGAATCAAAGCAGCAAAAGTTTTTACCAGCAAGGTAAGGTTTGACTTTTTCACAATTCACTTTACATTTGTGTTTTCCAATGAACAACAATTTGCTACAAGATTGTATGTTGCAATTTAGACTAATGCTAATTGGGATGACACAGTTACACATACACTGGGAATATCTTATGTCTGCAAAATTAGAACATGAAAATGATAAAACTGGTGCAGTTTTTTAAGAAACATGCAGCCCATGCAAAGCCAAGTTCCAGGAAACCTGGGCACTAGGATTATGTGATAGCTTCTGAAATTACTAGGAAGAGATTAAATGCATAATAAAGGCAAATACACTATTACATGCACACTTAAGAGTGTAAATCCTTTTACAATTGCTTTGCCTGTTTAAGTATGATATATTTTTATAAGTGGTGAATGTGTTGAAAAGCAGTTAATGCATGACTGCAGAGCTGCACAACATTCTTCTTCCAGCACAACCTGAGGGCTCTTCAAGCCTATCATCTCACATAATGTCATGTCTATTAGGAGCAGTGAGATTAGTACTGCTCAAATCAAGGGAGATAAGGCTGCTTAAGGGCCTAATGGATTACTGCTAAATGTCTGGATAATAAATGAAGAATACATAAAAATGTATCAAGTGATATTTATATATGCAGCTCAGGCACCTAACAGTGCATTGGTGGATGCTTGTATGCTCCATACAATCAGCTGGGTGCAGCCTGTGGCACAACTGTGGTTTTGTTTTGTTTTGGAAAACAACCCTGCTACAAAATCCACACAGAAGTTGATATCCTGCTGACTTCTATTCTTTGTCTCCTTTTTCTCAGTAATGGGTGCGCTACAGGAGGAATAGAAAATGCCCTGAATGTGAGGGCCACCACACAACATATTGACACCACAGTAACAGACACAAACTCACTACAAGACACAGAAACACACTACAATAGGAACTACAGGCTAATGCTACTCCATCACAGCATCACAGAAACACTTGCACTTCATCTGCAGCTCCACAACAACCAAAAGTTTTCCAATAACACCCAATTATCACTTTTCTGGGCCTACTTCCACCTTTGTCATTCCAGACAGATGGAACCAAGTCCTTCTGCTAAGCCATCTTGTCTCACCTGATATCTCTCCAGAACAAGCTAATCGATGCCGCTGTCTTTACCACCAAAAGAGGATAGTCAACGTCATCCACGGTTTGGGGGTCATCACCACAGCTCATTCCACCAACACCTTTCTGCCCCTCTTGGCAAGTTGAAGGCTTTTCAAGCTCCTTTCTGGCTCATACATTCCACATTTCCGCTGACTGGTTTACTATGATTACCATGAGGTATGGCTTGGTTTTATTTATATGATTTCTCTATTTTATCATAGCTAATTCCAACCTCTATTTGTCTCTGAATTGAATTATATGCAACGACCATGAACATTAGATTCCACAAAATCATTCTTTGCAGCCTTTTTTCAAAATGGATGGAGCATCTGAAGGCCTGGGGAGGCAGGGTAGAAAGATGCTCTGCAGTATTTGTGTACAATTGCAAGGAAGACTGAAGAACATTTTATGCTGCTCACCTGCTGCCATCTTACAATGCCTTAGACCACACAGTCTAAAAACGACTACTTTTTTACACTTTACAGCTGATCATTGCTTGAGTACAATAAAGCAGATTTGATAAGAACTTCTAGTGCCTTTTGTATTACTTTTAACATGCAACACACATCTAACTGGATCCTCAGAGGCTATTTCCGAAGATGTACTCTTATCCTCCGCCATTTAAAAATATATGATCTATATTCCATTTGCAAGCGCACAACAGGAATTGTGTGGTTATTTCCCTGTGCTTATACAAAGAGTCTTTGGTTCTATGAAAACACAAAAACACTCTGCTCCCAGTCTTTGTAAATCCATCTCATTGCATGGATAGTATACAGATTTCAGTTACGGCTGAGATATCCAGATTTACATCATAAAGGGTCTTTTAAGTCATTATATGGTCAACCTTTAGGGAACATTGCATAGCAAGAAAGAACACAATTCATCAAAGTAAATTATTCTTTCTGCCCTAATCTTGGTGGGAAGGAGTACAGTCAGCTCCAGCTTGTCTTTCTTCTTCCCACAACTTTGAATTGGAGGCACAGTGGACACTAAGAGATGCAACTTTCTATGTGGTGCCTAT
>PPHD01001614.1:28165-41417 GCA_002909625.1 Bambusicola thoracicus | reverse complement strand
GCGTACTTGACAAGTGCAAGTAAATGTGCTGTCAACAAAAGCAAACCGCGTGTCATCGAGAGATGATTGAAACCAGGGCTGGAGTGGCGCGGGGAGGGTTCTGCACCAGGACTGCCCCAGCGGATGCGCGGGCAGGGAGCAGCCCCATGCTTCCTCTCTGTCTTCCTCACCCGTGACCCCCTGTGCCCAGGCACCTGCCTTGCCATGTGCCCACACCCCCTAGCCGTCCCTATCCCCGGCACCTTGCTCTCCCCAGCAGCAAGTTTCTCCTTATTTCCAAAACCTTCCTTTTGGAGGGGTCCTGTGTATGCCCATGGGCTGGTGGTGGCCATGAACTTGGGTTGGTGACAGCTGGGCTGGGCTGGGCTCAATGCCATCGGCTGCTTGAGGGGAGGGAGGATTCTGCACCTTTTCACTTTGCTTTTGCACCAAAGATCCGTATCGTGATAGCACCCACAGGGCCAGCCTGGCTCCTGCCCTGTGCCCTCTCAGCGCCTTGCTCCTGCTGTCAGGCTGCTCAGGAGGAGAAACTATTGAGGTCCACTCTGCCCCAATAAGGGTTAAAGCCTCATCTGGCAGAGCTTGTGAGCCAGGTTATGAAAGGAAAGCAAATAAATGCGTTGTTCCACACTGGCAAGCACAACCTGGCTCTCATTCTGGGCCGGAAAAACTCATTACTGGTGGCAGCCAAAAGCTGTGTTGGTAACACCGTGGATCTGAGAGGCTGTGGGATCAACCCTGTGGTGTGAGTCAGGGTCCAGCCCACCCCCAACCACTTCATATCTGGAGGCAAGTGTCCTCAATGGAAATCCCGGTGCCATCAGAAGCCAGTGGGATCTCACTGTGGTGACCCCAAAGCACACTGAGACGCAGAGCTCACCCTTGGCACCAGGAGGGCAACATGTTGACTTTAATTCAGCCAGAACAGGAATTAAACAGATGATAATGTGCGTGAATGAGGCTGTAGCCATAGAAGAGTTAGATCCAGATTGATCCATCCGAGTGTTTAGCGCTGTCCTGTCTGCAGTCCGCTCTCCTGGGCTGCACTGGAAGAGCTTTCCTGCAGGGTTGATGGCACTCCTTCATGGGCACAAGCCCCAAATGCGGCCCCAGGTGCTCTGTGGCGGGGATGCTATAGCTCCCTGTGAAGCTTCAAAGCACGTCCCAGATATCACTTTATGAATTTAGGGGCCCTTGTAATGCAGGGTCTTGGCCTGACCCAAAACTCCATGCCATGCAAGTGGGCCTGGGTGGGTGCTGAGGGCTCCTGGGCCTCCATCTCCCCCCCACCTCCTTCTTGCACGGCAGCTGGCTCCCAGCACAGCAGTGTGGTACAAAGCATGGAGTGGGGGCTTTTGCCGGAGCAGGGCTGGGTGCTGGGTACCAAGCTTCCCAAGCTTCCTGGCGTCTCCCCCATCCCCAGGCACTGCCTCCTTTACTCTGCGTCCACTGCTCGCTGGTGCCCCAGAGGCACAGTTTGGGCCACCGGCACAAGGCAGCTGCTCGTGGGCTCCTGAGGCACATGTGTGCTGCTGGAGCAGATGGGCCAGCAGAGAGTCACGGCTCCGGCTTTATTTGTTCATTTGCTTAGCTGGACTCAAAGCCATTAGGAGAGCAGACCTCTCCCCTCTGGCAAACACCAGCTCCTGTTTCTCTGGCACCTCCTGCGCGCAGTGCCACATTCCCCAGGCAGGAGGACCTGGCAGCAAAGCGGGGACTTGAGCAGCTGCCAGCACCTCCATTGCAGCCGGGGGCGCTTTTAAACCCTGGCAGCTTGTTTCTTGTGAATCCCCGAAGGGCTGCTGAGAGCGGCGAGCTGCAGGGAGTGGTGCCAGGAGCCCGGGGGGTGAGCATCGCTGAGATCATTTGCACGGGGTTGTCAAAGGCACAGACTAAGTGGTTGAAGCCAGCACTGCTGTGATTTAATGCAGGCGCTGGAAGCACTTGGGCTGGCACCATGAGCAGGGCTGCAGTGCTGCTCTCCTGCACCCGCATGGCTCTCACTGCCCAAACGCATATAAGGGGACTCAGCAGTGCCCCAGGAAAACGAGGTGGTCCTGAGGAGGGGGTGTCACCATTGCCTTTACAGTAGTTATTTGAACTGTGAAATTTTTGCAGAGCTGAAGGATGCCTGAAGTGCTGGTGTGTTCTGCGTGGTGATGCCCAGAGTGGTGTGGGAGAGGGACACAGCTCCATCCTTCTCCCTGTGAGACCCTCAGCATCCTGCCCCACGACAGGCACCTTCCTGCTGCAGTGGCAAGACAAGGCTTGCTGACCTCAGTCAGTTGTGCTGTGGTTTGGAGCTGCCCTGGGTGTCTTTGGCACTATTGGGATTCCTTTGGGCACAGCCCTGGTCACAGGCAGAGCTGTTCAGGCAGATCCCCTTCTCTAAGGCAGCTGTTTCCATCATCCACACCAATGGTTTCCAGTGCCCACCTTGTGGTCCTGTTGTGAGTGACGCTGGGATGAGTCCTTCTCGACAGCTCTGCAGTGGCTGAGTCCATCCTGCTGCCACGTCCCTCATCCTGCTCAGAGGGTCCGTGCTCTGCCCCTGCTGATGAGAGCAGGGAGAGATTCCAGCCAGCACCACACAACACACCCTCAGCCTGCTGTCCTGAGAGAGGAAGGATGCTGAGGGCTGAGCCCTGGGGATGCAAGGACGCACTGTGGCACATTGGGGGCTTAGCTGAGCTGGACTGATGTCTCTGCATGGCCACCAGGCTGCTCAGTGGGGACACCTTTATCTGGATGCCAGTACATCCCTACACCATCCCCACTGGGCTGTGGGGCTCTCCTGGGGACATGATGGGGTTGGCAGCAGTAATGGGGAGCTCCCTGTGCAAGCTGTGACCATGGGGATCATACAGATAAGGGAAAGAGTTGGAGTTTTGCTCAGGGTCAGGACAGGACTGAAAGTTGGACGTGACAGGACCTGCTCAAGTCAGTGTCCTGATTGTGCCCCTTTCTGATACCTGCTGCACCGGTGCCAACGATGGATCTATTTCTTTCTTCTCCTTTCCTATCCCTCTGCTTTCTTCTACCGGGGATATTTATGACCCAGAATTCACCTCGCTGCCTTCCAGCCCTGGGTTCCCAGTCAGGGAGGCTGCAGACCATGGCTGGTGTTTTGCTGGGGCGCAACAGAGCTGTATCTCCAAATCCTGAGCTGGGGGAGCAGCCGGGCACCCAGGCATGGTGACCCCTGGGGTGGTGACCCCCCCTGAGCCCACACGGGTGGGGATCCATCGGCGAGTGGTGCTGCGGTGCAGATAACCCATGGCACACTGCGCGGTGAGGCATCTCCTGCTTCAGAGCTGCCCCTTTCCCATAGAAAGTAGTTTGGAAGAAAAAAACAACCGCCCACCTGAAGCGGAGTTTTGTTGAGCAGCACCGAAATTGGTCTGAGGCTCAGCATTGCCCAGGGGCACAGGAGAGCAGGAGAAGGGGAGCTGCAAAGCAGGCTTCAGGGTGATGCACGGCTCTCCCTCCAGGCAGAGCGGACGTCTGCTGGGATCAGCAGGTAACCAAGCCTCCAGGGACGGCTCGCAGAGCTGCAAATAGCACGCGGGGCACCAGGGAGCGGTGTCTGGGAGAGGCTGGGCGGCTGCAGCCACTGCCTGACACAGACATTAATAACGGTGGAGGCAGAGCCGAGCGCCGCACCAACACCCGCTGCGCTGAGCCGTGGGCACACATTGGAGCTGGAGGGAGATGCTGCTCTGGCTGGGATGCAACTGAGCCCACATCTGGTACGTTTTGCTTGCAACATCTGCAGCCCATCGGCTGTGCCTTCGTCTAGGCAGGTCTGTGCTGTGCCGTCGGCAGCGCCAACGTCCTTTAAATCAAACGCTTCTGCTCTGCTCCCCTAGGCTGGGCTGGGCTGATCCTCACTGTCTCCTGGGGGTCCCATGACTCCATCTGGCTTTGGGCTGCACTGGGAGGGTCGGTAATGAGCAGCATGGGGGACCAGGGGACGTTTGCGGCATGAGGGACTTTCTGAGATTCTCTTGCAAATCAGGGCTGTACCACCAGCTCCAGTCGGCTGGCGGCGGCGCGGTGTGCCCACCATGCATACTTTCTGCCCCAGGGATTTTGGAAACCCTCTGCGTTCCGGTGCTGGGGAGAAGAGAGCAAATCGAGCCCTTGCTACAGAGAGCAGATCTGGGTCTGTGCCTGTGGGGAGGGAGGGATGGGTTGGGGGCCAGGATGGCTGGGGCTGTTGGGCTCGGTGCTGTGTCTATGGGAAACCTGCATTAACCGAAGCACGCGGCACGGGGAGGTTTTGTCCCGCGCTGTTTGCTGACACCTTCATCCATCTGATCCCGAAACGTGGAGTGCAAGAGCTTCCCAGCTGCGCTCCATCCCACACACAGCCACAGTGCTGGGCGATGCCCGGTCAGGTCCCATTTCCAGAGCCATCAATTGGTGATGGCAGTAATGGGATTAGCGCCGGCTGCCGCTGCCATGGGATCATTTACTGCCACGGAGCACAGCTCTTCCTTGCAGGGCTCCCAGGTCCTCCAGCACAGGTTTTTGGGTGGTGTGAGCACCAGCGTGGGTCATGCTGCTTGGGATTGTGCATCCCTGCTTGCTTTTGCTGTTACAGTAATTGCTCTGTATCAATTATTCATCGGTGCAGTAATGAAGCAGGGGATGGGCAGAACGCCCCGCTGTGTGCAGGGCCCGGCGATGGGGCTGCGATGGGGGGGATGCCAAAATGACCCATGAAAATTTTCTGAAGTTTCAGTAGTTGTGCTCTGAGTTTCTGGCTTCCTTTTGTTCCTCCCAGCCCCGTGCTGTGCGTGAGGTGCTGTTTCCCACAGCTGCGTGGAGTCCATCTGTTACGGTCACTTACTGTGTTTTGAGGTGTTCATCATCAATGGTTTTGGAAGCATTGTGGGGGGCATTACAGTTAAAGGTCTCTGATGGGATGGGTCTGGGCTCAGTTCACCCTGTGCTAAAAACCCCTGAAATTGTGGGCTTTTTTTTTTTCTTCTACCATTTTGGGAAGAACATATTTTGGAAACTTTGGTGTTTCCCTGTGTGATGCTCACAGCAGGGGGGGCCCTAAGGCAGGGGGTTGGAACTGGATGACCCTGAAGGTCCCTTCCAACCCAAGCCATTGTACTGTCCCATGGAGGTGCTTCGCTCCCATTCCATCTGCCCCAGAGAGGGATGTTCTGTTGTACAGGGAACGCACTATGTCCTCCCCAGAATCCCCCTGGATAGGGGCATGGACTCACTGCCATGGGGTTTAGCCCGTTTTGGGGTGAGTGAGCTGGGGGCGCCTCCAAACAAGAGTAGGCTGTGTGTGAGAACCAGTGACACAAGGGGAAGGCTTCATCCCACAGCTGTACTGCTGCCATGGCCATCCCAGCCACGGGCCACCACAAAGGGCATGCTGTTTGCAGCAGTGCTGGAGAGGTTGAGGCTGTGCTTCAAATACTCACATCTGCTGGTCGAAATGTGCTCTGCTGGTAACAGAGCAGCAGCAACCAGAACAAAACCTCATCAAATTACAGATCGAAGAGCAGAAGTTTGCCATAGTCCTCCCTCTTGGTTATGGGAAAACCTCTGTGGCAGTGAATGATGAGTTGCCCAAAGGCAGAGGGAGTCCAGGCAGCGGGTACAGGTCTGGGGTTGAAGATGCTGGAGTAGGGAGGGTAAAGTCTGGCTTTTTTGAATTGTGCTGAGGGTTGTTCAATGGGGAAAACATTAGGGACTCCACTGATCTAAGAGCGAGCGTCACTGTTCCCTAAAACAATCCTGGAAAGCCGTGCTGGGGCTTGGAGACAGCTCTTTTCTCTTTCTGTTCCACTTCATGAGATGTGCAGCTTTGGCAATGTAGTCTGAACAGAAATTGGAAGAGTGATGTGTGAGATCCTCTGGGAGGAGGCAGGAAAGCTCCTCAGCTCCTCGGTACAGGACAGGGACAGCCAGAAGCTGAGATGAAAGAGCCAGATGTTGACCCAGACCCTGATGTTGATAGCAGGGTGGTGCGATGTTGAGGGCAGTGAAGCCCAGCTGTTGAGGATAGGCAAGCAGATACTGCAGGTGAGTGGATCAGACGTTGGCTGCTAGCTTCGAAGCCACTGACACTGGCCAAGGGAGAGGAGCCCTTACTAGGGAGATCTTGGGGTGTTCCAGTGGAGTCTTTGAGCTGGAAGGACATATGTCCCATTCACCTTCCTGTTGAGACAGCATCAGTGCTGCCTGTGTTTGCTGTCTCCTCCTGTAGCCCCTTGACGATGGTGATGGTGAGAAGGAAACTTGCCCACAGCCTTGTCTTTCTCCCCCACCTGGGCTTTGCCCAGCATGGTGGCCCTTGGCTTTGTGCTGATGAAGTCCCCAGTGCCTCCAGCCTTGGCTGGGCTCACTGACCAACTATGACCGTGCTCCTGCCCTGCTCCTTCCCTGTCCTTCCCCACCACCAGGAGCTCAGCCATGGCCCTTTTTGCAGTGACAGCATTTCACAGCCCCAGCGGCGCTTCCAACCCAAGACTGAAACCTCGCTCAGTGGTGAGCCTCCTGCTCACATCTCCGTGCTGCTGAAGAGCAGCAGATTCTCTGATTGAATTAGCACAGGAATTTAATTTCATCCCCAAATCTCTCTCATTTTAAAGGAGCCTGTTCATTTCCTTCTAGAGCCTTATCTGATGTGGGCACCCAGCAACGTTCAGCAGAAGGGAGCTGTCAGGGATGGGGAGGGCTTTGCAGGGTTGGACTGAGGGCTGCGTGGGTTTTTCCTCTAATGATTTCATGAAATAATGATGACAGTGATTGCAATACAAATAAGACATAAACAGCATCAGTAGAACACTCAGTGCGAATAGCGTCCTCGCACAGCATGTCTGGAAACATCCCCTTTCGCAAGAAATTACTGTGGGGAGTGAAACAGCCTCAAGGATGGGGTGAACCCAGCGTTCACTTTGTGCCTCCCACCAAATCCAGCTGTTCTGGGGCAGTTCAGATAATGCTAAATTGCTGGCTGCTGCAGGGCAGGCTGTAAGGGGACAGAACCTGGTCCTCTCCATGGCCGTAGATGTACGAGGGGGCCTTTTGGGATGGCAAAAAGCACAAAGCATTGGCAGCCACGGGATGTGAATGCCCCTTTCCAGTGGGATGTGATGCTGGATGGGTTAATTCCCATCTCAGTTTTGAATGAAGCCTGCATTATACAGGAGTAGAGGCTTGGTTAACTCCAGCTTTCTGCTTTTCTTTGGGCTCTCAAAGATGCTTGGCTTGTAAATGGGGATACAGCTGCTCTGGCTGGGGGGCTCATCACAAGTTCCCCCAGCTCATGAAAAATCCAGGCAGGTTTTTTCCCTTGGACTCCCCCAGGCTTTTCCCTCAGAAAGGGCAACACTCACTGGCAGAAGGCAGCCTGGAAAGCACAAAAGTCCAAGCAGGGCGGGTAGGAGTGGCTGTGGTTTAGCAAGAGCACGGTGTGTGGCTGCGGGGAGCCCCGCAGCGGTGGCTGTGGGCCAGGGGGGCTGAGCTGCTCAGCCTTGGGCAATTGGATGATGTGCAGCCTGGCACTTCCCTCCTGCCCTTAAGAACGCAGGGCAGGAGGTGCTGGAGCTGCATTTTGGGTTTTCCCATCCTCTGTTGCAGCCACCCAGGGGTGACCCCCAGCAGGACGAGGGATCTGTCGCGGTAAGGATGTTCCCAGCTCTGCCTGTGTGCTGGAGCCACAGGCCCCATTGCTCCCCATTGCCTCCAAACCCACTCACCCACAGTGCTGCAGGAAGGTGACCCCATCCTGCTGCCACCCTATAGCCATAGTGGGGGACCAGGACTGGGACTGGAGGCTGTGGGGCCCACGAGAACATGGGGACAGTGCTGTCCCAACTACTGGAGCCCTATTAGTGGTGTAGGAGCACCCCTGCCTTGTGCTGGGTGTTAGGAGCAGAGAGGCTGTACGGGAGGGCTGCCAGCGGGAGATTCGGGTGCTCCTGCCTTCATCCTCCTTTATCTTCTCCCGGGGCAGATGCTGGAGACGGACGCCGAGAAGCCGGGGCAGACGCACTTGGAGGACAGGAGGGCGGCTGCAGGCGATGCTCCTCCGGCCACAGAGGTGCCGGCTCCATCTGAGGCTCCAGCAGCCGCCCAGGGGCCTCTCCTGGCCGAAAAGCAGCCGGCAGCTGCTGAGAAGGGTGAGGAGCAGCCCAGCTCTGTGCCGGCCTTCGTCATCCCCGAGCTGCGCCTCGACAGCTCCTTCAGCGTGGTGGGCACAGCTGGCAGCACCGTGGATGGTGAGGATGAGGAGGATGAAGATGAGGACGACGAAGAAGAGGACGACGAGGATGAAGAGGATGACAGCGACGAGAATTACCTGGAGCGGAGCGAGGTGAAGCGCAGCAGCATGATTGAGACGTCGGGCTGCCAGCCTGCGTACACACTGAGCGTGCAGAGCTCCCTGCGGCGCCGCACGCACAGTGAGGGCAGCCTGCTGCAGGAGGCCAAGGGGCACTGCTTCACCTCCGACACCACGCTCAACTGCTCGGACAGCCAGGGCAGTGCGGGGCACTGGGCCCTGCCCTCCCCCAGGACCCTCAAGAAGGAGCTCACCAAGAACGGAGGCTCCATCCACCAGCTCAGCCTGCTCTTCTCGGGGCACAGGAAGGTATGTGGGTTGGTGCTGGCTCTGCAGCTTGGCCTTGGGGTGGGTGATATCCCCAGCGTGGGGGTGTCCCAGTGTGTGGCCCTGCTCTTCCTGACTGTATGGCTCAGCTGGTGTCTGACAGGCCAGGAGCATAAGGGTGGGTAGCAACGGGATGAGGGGAAATGGATTAAAACTGGAAGAGGGTAGACTAAGACTAGATGTTAGGAAGAAATTCTTACTGTGAGGGTGGTGAGACACTGGGACAGGTTGCTCAGGGAGGATACTCCCATCCTGGAGGTGTTCCAGGCCGGGCTGGATGGGGCTGTGAGCCACCTGGTCTGGTGGGAGGTGTCCCTTCCTATAGCAGTGGGGTTGGAAATTGATGATCTTAAAGGTCCCTTCCATCCAGCCCATTCTATGATTCTATGGGTGTCCCATCTGCAGCTCCAGGGAACACTTGGCACCCTTGGGATGTCACCAGGTGCCGGTGCTGGGGCAGCATCTCCCATGGTGTCAACAGATCCCATGGGCTGCAGAGCTGCTGTCTGCTGAGCACAGAGGGAGAGGTGCACATGCATTTGGATGTGCAAACTGCAGCTCAGAGAGGCAGGGACAGGGAAGAGCTGGGCTTCAGGGAGTGTCTCCTGACTGGGCATCCCTGCTGTGCTCAGGGACACCAGCAGCTGAGTGCACTGCTTGACCTCCTACGGGGCTTTGGTCCTTGCAGAGAGCCCATCCTAAACAGGCTGAGGAGGAGCTGCTGTGCATCAGACACTGGAGAGCAGTGCTGGCACACACACAAGCATGCAGGAGCTCTGCAGGGGAGAGGCCATGCTTTGGCATCACAAGTATTGACAGGAGCCGAGCTGCCATTGCAAAGATAGCGTGTGAGATGTGCTGCTGCCCCATTCCTGCTGCAGGAGTGGCCGTGGGCCTTCCCAGCACCCAGCTCTGCCTGACCTGCCGTGGGCAGGGCTCTGCCTGGGGTGCATTGCATGGCTCAGGGCTGCATGGCACAGTTTGGGACCACGTTGCACTGCCTGGGACTGCACCGTGTGGCTTAAGACCACACTGCATGGCTTGGGAAATTGCTTCATGGCTCAGGACTTTGTTGCACAGGCTGAGATCTCATTGCGTGGCTTTGGACCGTGTTGTACGGCTCAGCACAATGCTGCAGAGCCTGGGGTCTCGTTGCATGGCTTGTAACCATGCTGCGTGACTCAGGACCACATCACACTGCTTGAGAGCACCTTGCAGTGCTTGGGACTGCATTGCATGCTGCTCTACCTCTTGGCAGGGGGTGCTGGTGCAGAACTCTGCGTGCCACCATGCATGACAGCACCATGGGTTAAACCCATGATGGGATTAACCCTCCCCATGCCATTCTCCTGATACATCAAAAGCCACCTTGGTTGCCATTCTTGGAGTGCAATTTGCCTTTGGAGCCCCTGGTCCCCTTCCTGCTCCTCTTGTGCCACCTCTCCCTGCCCCAACCACCATGCACGCGGGGCTCTGTGCCACAGCCATTCCCTGCCTACGCTTGGGAGGGACTTTTGGAGCTCCGTGCCTTTGGAGGAGCCCAGTGAAACCCTCCAAACTTTCCAGACCTGGCGCTGATGTACAGTTCCCCTTTGCATCCCCCCAGGCCAAGCACTGCCTGCAGCACTACGGCACCCAGTGGCCTCGCCTCGTCCACCAAGCGGGATTATTTATGGGATCATCCCATTGTGCCCGCGGTTCCCTGTGCCTCCCACTGCTCTCAATCCGGGCAGGTTGTTGTTTTATAGCCAGGAGTGCTGGGACTCGGCAGTGGTTGCTTTTTGTCCCTGAGCGCAGCGGAGCCTCTCCGGACAATGGCAGGAAGCGTGGCCCGGCTGTGCGTCGCCCCGGCCGGCCCTATCTGTGGGGGGAAGGCGCTTTGCAGGGGCCGCATTGTTTGGGGCCGATAAACTCCGGAAACCCGGGCGCAGAATGGAAGGAAGTGTCAGAAGCCTTGAGCCCAGGGCTGTTGGGCCATGCAGAGGGTTCCCACGGCACTGCCACGGATCGGCGATCCTGGAAAGCACCCCGAGGAAGCAGAGTGGGGCTGGGCTGGCCGTGGGGCTGGCTGTGGGGTTGGCTGTGGGGTTGGCTGTGGGGTTCCAGATGTGCTCAGTGAGGTAGCGAAGCCCCCAAGTGAAGGTGGCCCACGGGGTCCCCACGCCCGTCCATTGGACTTTGAGGCTTGGAGGCTGTGCTGGTGACATCCTGACCTTGAAGCACCTCCGAGGTCCCCAGGGCTGCCCAGGTCACCTCTGGGTGGAGGTTGGGGATAGGAAGCCCTGGGCACTCCCAGAGGCTGCCATGTTATGGTTTAGTTCTGCTCTGCTTTTTCCTGCCTGGGGACTGCTGGGAGACCACCAGAGTATTTTGGGTGCCCCAACCCCGTGCCCACTCAGGGCAGCAGAGATGGGGAAGGAGGATGCGAGTGTCCCTGCAGGAGGCTCTGCTGTCAGCACCTTGAAGCCGAGGGGTTCCCAGGCCACCAGCTGTGGGATGTCCCCAGGACATGGGCAGGGGAGGGGGTTGGGATTTCAGCCCCTGCTCTGCTGCAGCCTTAGAGGGAAGGAGCTGCTGCACGGAGACCTCAGGAGTCGCTGGTGGAGCTGCTTGGTGATGTGAGGGCATGCATGGCACAGTGGTGCAAACACTGCTTTTCTCTTCCCCCCCAGCTGAGCGGAGGCAACCCTGAATGCAGCTGTGATGAAGGGGAGGAGACCTCCCGCAAGAAGAGGAGCAGAAGCCTGTAAGTGGCATGCTGTGGTTCGAGAGTACCATGGGCAAAACTCCAGGGCTGAGCCCATGGGGTACTGCACCCCATTCACCCAGAGTTTCTGCTGGTCAGGAGGTGGGTGGGATGAGCGCTGGCGATGTTGCCCAGCATGGCTGGGAGCGTTCACTGCGATATGATGGGTGGGGAGCTGCAGCCCTGACACTGAGTTAAGGGCTTGGGACGCCCCACAGATGCTCCGGGCAAGGACGGGGGAGCCGTGGCCTTCGCTTGCCCTGAGCACAGCTGCAGCTCGGGGGGGCCGTGGGGAGCGGGTTTTGCAACCAGGATTGCGGTGCCCTGGCATTGCCCCTTGCACGTGAGTGGGGGCAGGTGGAGCGCTGCACGTGGCTGCGGTGCCTGCGGTGCTGCGGGTGGCTGTGCGTGCACCTCGATGGCAGCTCGCCGCCTGCAGCCTGCCAGCGAGCGGCACTGTTGTCCCGCGCGCTCCGCCGCAGCCGCTCATTTATAGCTCTTTTCATTCTCCAAACGCTTGAAATGAAAATCAGTCCCTCGCCATCTGCAGCGGGGACATCCCCACGTGAGCCGGGGGAATTGGGGCGGCGGGGGAGGGGTGGGGGGGGGGATCTGTAGGGCGCGGGAGCGGCTGTGGGGAGGGTTTGTGCCGCTCACCTTGGGATGGCTGTGGGAGCGCGGCGCATCGCAGCGGGCGGCGATTGGCTGCAGGGACGGCTGCCAGGCGGCCTGTGGGGTATTTATGGGGAGAGTGGCTGCGGTTCGGCACCGCCAGCTGCACCCGATGCACCTCACCATGGTGGATTTTTCTGAGAAGTGCCTGGAAAGGTAGGACGGGGCTCCGGCGGGGACGGCGATGCGCACTGCAGGGGATGGTTTGGAGGTGGCACGGGGAGATGGGGCTGGACGAGGCCTTGCAGACGGCTGGTGGAGGTGACTCCAGGCAGAACCCAGCAGTGCGCTGTGGATTTTTGTGGCAGCGCCTTCCTGGGGGCTGTGTGCACTCCGCAGCCGGGCTGTGTGCTGCTTGCTGTTTATTTGTGAGCACCTGCAAGAGGAGCGCTGAGAGCGCAGCATCCCGCAGGTTTTAAGTTTGGGAACTCCTCTGGGGCTTTGCTCCCTGGTGTGGGACAGCTGGGAAACCTGGTGCTGCAGAGCTGTGGGTGCAGAGGGTGCACAAAGTGCAGCCCACGGATGCTGCTTCCTTGCAGGGATGGATGGGCACATGGGCGCACACACACACACACACACACACACACATGGACTTTTCAGTGCTTCCCACACCTCTCCAGGCTCCCAGCTGCAGTGGCCACGTTGCTAAAGTGGGAACAGTGCTGAAATTGTTGCTGGGAGCCGTGTGGGGCGGCTTGTGCCGCGCTGATGGGATGCAGGTGGGGTTTGGAGCTCCTCGCTTGGATCTGCCGGTCCGGTGTCGGCGCTGCGCTGGTGCCTGGCAGCAGCCGGGGACAGCTGGGGAGACCATAAACCCCTCCGTGCCTCCTGTGTTCCCAACCAGCCCCGGCCGCAGCCACACGCGGTGGTAGCTCCTCCGAACACTCTGCAATGTGGGACCTGCCGGAGGTGGCCGTGCCACCCCGCGTCCCCATCCATCCTCGGTGCATTCAGGAGCTGCGCCACGAGGGGTCAGCATCGCCCATCCCGTGCTCTCTCTGTCACCTCCCGCTGCCCGCTGGGAGCCGGGCAGGACTTGGGCAGCGCTGGTGCCCGTTGCAGCCCTTCCCGTGGCCACTGCCCAAACCGGTGCTGTGTGCAGCTTCCTGGGGCAAAGGGAGCGCCGCACACGGATGCGCATCTGTCTGTCTGTACGGGGACGGCAGTGTGGGGACGCGTGGGGGGGTGGC
>PPHD01001614.1:0-28145 GCA_002909625.1 Bambusicola thoracicus | reverse complement strand
GTGGGGGGGGGGGGGGGGGCACCGCGCGGTGCCGTCGCTGTGGGTTACGCAGTGCGTCCCAACCATCCCGCTGCGGAGATGTCCCCGTGGCCGTGCCCGCTCCAATCTGACACCAAGCGCTGCCATCCCTACGGCTCCCAGCCGCGCTGCCGGCCCCGCAGAGGGGACGCAGCCGCGCACCGCCGGCCCCGCTCAGCTCCGCCGCATTCCCCGGCGCCCTATAAATAGCCCTCGTAAATCCCCGCCGCGATGACTTTCCCCGCCGTCCCTTGAAAGGCCCCATCTCCCCGCCCTCTCCCATGCTTTTTTCCACCTTTCCTCGAGTTTCCCCAGCAACGGCGGAGCCGTCCCGAGCGGCGCCGGGGCTGACACACGGCCCTCCTCACCCACGCCTCATCCACGCCACGCAGCTCCGTTCGGCCCTCCCACTTCCGCGCCGTCCCGGAGCGCGGTGCGGAGCCGCAGAGCGCAGTGCCGGGCCGGGTGTGCCGGCCGTGCGGGAGCTGTCCCGACAAACGATGCCCTTTTTCCGTGACCTCTCCAAACCGCAGCCGTTGGAGTTTCACGCCGAGATGCTGCTGGGCGTGCAGCGGCCGCACAACGGCAGCCTGCAGCGCCGGCACACCATGAAGGAGTAGGTGATGGGCGACGTGCGGGACGGGGCTCCCCGTGGCGCCGCTCCCCTCGCTGCCCACCCCTAAACCTTGCTCTTCTCCTCCAGAGCCAAGGATATGAAGAACCGGCTGGGGATTTTCCGGCGGAGGAACGAGTCTCCCGGCGCCAACCCCTCCGGCAAGCTGGACAAAGTGCTCAAGTCTCTCAAGTAGGTGCTGCGGGCGGGCGGTGTGGGGCTCCGGGGGCACTGCGCTCGGGGTCGAGCTCTGTCCGGAGTTGGTGCCACCTCCGGCGATGCTCGGTCACACAGCTGGGGAGGCTGTGGGCTCACGGAACCTGAGCTGTGTTAAACACATTTTTCGGCTGAATGCTGCCCTGTGTTCCCTGCCCTGTGCCGGCGGCACGGCAGCACTCGGGACTGGAAATTTCCCTGCTTTCCTCCGGCGCTTCAACACGACACCTTCAGCCGGACAGAGGATGCTTTGGGAAACCACTCAGCTCTGGAGGTGCTCCAGCAGTTGGGACGAGCGCTGCCCGGCCGCACGCCCTGCGGCTTCATTGGGGCACCCGAAATCCCACAGCCCCGGGCACTGCCTGGGATTTTTCCAGTGCTGGCTCGGAGGCAGCAGCACGCACAGCCCTCCCTTACCTCAGGCTTTCTTCCTGCCACCCTAAGTGCAGAGCATTCATTCCAGCACAGCCAGCTCAGCGCTGTGGGTGCCGGCGGTGGTGCAGCCACTGCAGGGTGCGCAGCGATGCCGCTGCTGCTGGAAGGGATCTTCCCCTGGGGCAGCTGCGTGGTGGCAGGCAGCAGCTGTGGCTTTTGCAGCTTTGCTCTGCTAACAGATGCCTTTATTCTGCAGGCCTGCACCTGAGGAAGCTCTCAAGTGGGGGGAGTCCCTGGAGAAGCTGCTGCTGCACAAATGTGAGTGTCTGCCCTTCTGTTTTGCCTTTGCCAATGGGGAATGTCCAGGCGTGTGCATGGGGAGCACTGTGATTTCCTAAGCTCCGGTTTCTTGGGGAGAGTGGAGATGGAGTGGAGCATCCCAGGCTGGATGTGGCTCTGGGCAGCCTGCTCTAGTGGTTGGTGACCATTCCCATGGCAAGGGGGTTGGAACTGGATGATCTTTGAGGTCCTTTTCAACCCAGGCCATTCTATGATTCTGTGATCCTTTCCCTACAGTCATTTTTACTCTGCCAAGCTATGGCGGGGGGGGAGGCTTTGCTACAGGAGCTACGGAGAGCTCGGGATTGCTGTCCCACTCCAATTGGGGAGGGAAAGGCAGGATCCCCTGCCTGCCTCATGTCTGCGGGGCAGAAGCTGCTTTGCAGCACTCCCTTCCTTGCCCTACTGTGCACCACAACTGTGCATAACATGTTGTCTGCATGTCCCCACGGGGATCCCATCTCATCCATGCTGAGCTTCCCCTTGTGAGCACAGATGGCTGAGAACTGGGCACTAAACACACGTGTGGTTCATGTTGGTGCTGCCAGGCCAGGCATTGCTACCTGCACAGCTGGTGTTCATAGGGGATTTACAGGGAGTGAAATGGAAGGGATTTGGGGTTTGATAGAGCCGTGTGTCTGTCCGGGAGTAGAGCTGTGTTTGTCCCCACAGATGGGCTCGCAGCCTTCAGGGCCTTCCTGCGCACCGAGTTCAGTGAGGAGAACCTGGAGTTCTGGCTGGCATGCGAGGAGTACAAGAAGATCAAATCCCAGTCCAAGATGGTCTCCAAGGCCAAGAAGATCTTTGCGGAGTACATCGCCATCCAGTCCTGCAAGGAGGTGAGGCCGGCTCCCGCTCAGAGCCGACTCTGTGCTGTGGGGCCCCTGGGGCTGCTCACCGCTCTCTCTGCCCACAGGTGAACCTGGACTCCTACACACGGGAGCACACCAAGGAGAACCTGCAGAACATCACCCGCGGCTGCTTCGACCTCGCGCAGAAGAGGATTTACGGGCTGATGGAGAAGGACTCGTACCCCCGCTTCCTCCGCTCTGACTTGTACTTGGACATCGTCCACCAGAAGAAAGCCAGCTCCCCGCTGTAGGGCAACGGGGCAGGCTGGGAGCTGCGTGTTTACATGGAACCGGCGGTGGGGACCTCGCTGCGGCAGGCCGTGCCCCCCAGGCGTGGGGCAGTGGGGGCAGCGGCGCCAGGCAGGCTGGTACTGCTCCATCGCCCCGTCCCGCCATCGCTGGTACGACGCCGTCGGGGCGGATGTCAGCCAGGAGGGGAAGCTCCCGCATGACTACTGTGAACCTGAGCTGCGAGCGTCGCTGGATGGCGACGCTTGATCCCGACCCAGCGTGGAGGAGGAAGGCTTTTACGCAGGGCTCTGCTTTTCCCCAGGCAGCACCGATGTGAGCGTCACCCCTGGACAAAGGACTCCTGAGCTGGCCCTGCCCCGCGGTGCTGCCGCGCATCCCTGCCCCGAAGCAGCCATCCTGCAGGAGCTTCTCGCTCCCTTCCTTCCTGGTTTATTTATTGACCTCCTCTCGCTGGACGCATCGCTGTGTTATAGGAAACCCTCGTTCCCAATTTACAAGTGCAATAGTTGTGCGTGTCGCGGCGGAGTTCTCCCGTGGAGCGGATGCCTTCTCTTTTACGAGTGCGTGCAACGTTTTCTAAGTAAGTTTGCAGGTTTTATCTGACAAAGAAAAGGAAAAAAAAAAACAAACCTAAAACCAATAGCGCGTTCCCTAGCAGCGCTGGGGGAGCCTGGGTGTACATATCCTGCCCTGACGACGGAGGGCTTGCTGGTGGAGATAAGCAGCTCTGGGAATCGGTGCTCTCCCTACCCTGGATCACAACACTGCGTTTGGAGACGCGGGGCTGTTGCTGAACGCGGCGGAGCCGGATGGACTGCATGCGTCCGGGCGCCCAGTTTACAGTGCGAAGCATCTCTGCAGCTAGCAAAAATGCATTGTCATGGTCATAGGTAAATAAAAGGAGAATGTAATTTCTTGTAGCCTTTTCTTCGTGGTATGTCTCTCTGTGCTGGTGGAGCTGGAGGAGCGTAAACATGACTAAAGATGGGAAAACCTGGTGATCCCGCAAAATGCTGAGCTGTCTTGCATGCTGCAGCAGCTGCCAGATGCTCCCAGGTTAAAGGCTGAGGCCAGAAATGCAGCGAGTTTTGCCCAAAATGAGACTGTTCCCAGGGGCAGCGTTTGCTATATATACCCAGCGGGGCAGAGGCCTGTGAATGAGGAAGTGCCCAGAGATGTGGGTGGCCTCACGTACCAGCAGGTCCCCATGAGACACATCAAAAGGAGCAGCAAAAAGCCCAGAGTTGCTGTGTCAGGTCCTGACTGTGCTGCTCAGCCAGGCACAGCTGGGATCTGCAGGGAGAATGCTGTATAGGGGCTGGTTCCTGTGCATTCAGTGGCTGAGATATCTCATGCCCATCCCTGGGGCTGCTCGTGGTCAGGCTTGGGTGGCTCACTGTGCTCGTGGCACCGCGGGGCCATGCAGTGTGGTGGCTCATAAAGGGTGGCTCACAAAGCTGCCCCTCTGTGTGGTTTGGGGTTGCTGGCAGTGGGATGGGGATGGTGTGGCTGCCCCCTAACCCACGGGCACAGCTCCCTATGGCAGGTGTAGTCCCTTTCCTGGCCTCCATTGCTGGAGCTGCTGGTACCTGACGGCTCAGCGCAGTGTCCTTGTGAGCACTGCCAGCCCCATCTGATGTAGGGGTGCTCCCTGGTCCCCACTACCCAGGCAGGTTGTCCTGGCTGTTTCAAGCCCCAGCACACGGCCCAAGATGTCTCCACAGTCCCAGGAACCACCCTATGTCCATATCTCCTGCAGGGCAAAGGTACCTCCAAACTGGTCCCTCCTCTTCCTCCCCATCCCAAAGAGCCTTCGTATCCTCTTCTTCCTCCTGGGCTTCAGGGGTTTCCATGGGGCATTTTGTGGAACCTTACAGTGCTTTCTTGCTGCCAAGGATGCCATGAGTTGTGCTTCTCCCTTCCTGTGGCTGGGTGATGCCCGGAAGCACCCAGTGCCACAGCCTCGTTGGTTGAGTGTGGGATGTGAGCCCATCCCTCAGGGCAGGCAGCGAGGGCTGGGGCAGCACTGGGACATGTGGAGCAGGCAGTTGGTGCCAAGGTTCACATCACCTCCCAGCTGCCTCAGACAGTCACAGCGAGGACAGAGGTGGCAGCATGCAGAAGACGTGAGCACCTGGGATCACTCCCTGGTGAAGACAGAAATAGCCCTGCAATAGAGGTTTGGTTATTGCTGTAACAGAATTTATTGCCAGCACGTCAGGTTGGTGTGAGTCACTCCGCAAACACTGTCCCCATGTGCTTCAGAGATGCATTGATCTCCAGGAGAAGCTGGGCTGGGGTGGGAGGTGGGGATATCAGGTGTGTGTACCCTGTTCTTCTGAAACTGGCACTGCCCTTTGCTTGTCCGTGGTGGAAGGATGCATCTCAGAAGACCCTGTGGTGACACTGCAGCTCCAGCTTTGTCCCTGCTGTGCCATCGCCCCAAGGCTTCATGCCCTGGTAATGAAGGGTGTGGGAAACCTGGAGCAGCTGGTGGGGACAGCATGGGGGACATCAGCTCATGGATGGGGCTGTTATGGAGACCTCCTGGTTGGGGTTGGCCACGGGGAGGAAAATCCTATTGCCAGTGCCCAACACGCCACCAACTGTGGGTTCAGTGGACATGGCAAATTCCCAATGGGGAAGCTGCTCCCTCCCCAGATGAGAGGATGCTGTAGCGGGCCTTATCTCAACAGATAGCAGGGATTTATCTTGAAGATAAAGCCTCTGGTTGCTCAGTTGCTGGTAGTCACAACTCAGCTGTGTTTGTAGTGTACAAACAGGGGGAAATCTGCCCGGCGTGAGCGCCCTCGGTGCCTTGGTGGAATGGAGCTCACCGGGACAAAGGCAGCAAGGAGGCAGAGGGCCATGAGGGAATGATTTCAATGGGAAAATGGGAGCAATCATCTTGTTGGGTTCAAAAAAACGTGCTGACTGCATGGGTGAAAGAGGTGATGACAGCTGATGAAAATGTCCTGAAGTCATGGGTTTATCGCTATGGCTTCCCCACACCATTAGGGATGAGGAGGTTGGGGTGAACTGAAATCGGGTTTCCCTATCGTAGGTGATGGGTCCTCACCCTTCAAACACCCCACAGCTCAGTGCTTCATCAGCTGAGGCCTCCAGAGAAGGGTGTTGGGGTCGTCTGTGATCTATGAATGAAGTTCTGAAAATGGGAAATGAAAGTATTTTAGGCTGATGAGTGTGTGGTGGATGGAGGCTCATTGGGAGGAGGCACTGAGCCACGTATCCACCCAGCAGCACCCAAAGGAGCAGCCCAGCACCTGGGAATGAGGAATGCTTTGTGCTGAGCAGCACCAAGCTGCATATGAGCCCTACTTCAGAGCTGCCCACAGCCGGGAGAATGGAGCCCTTCTCTTTATTCTGCAGAATCACTGAAGCGTTTGCCTTCCTTACAGGTGTGCTCCGTGTCCCAGGACGCTCCAGCACCGCTCAGCCTTTCTTGGGCTTCTCCAAGGCGCCCATCCTGGAGCATGAACTTAACCAAATAAACATAGCTTTCTACTGAGCAGAATAATTCCTTGGACCCCTGATTAGACAAATATCCTCAGAATAGAAACAAGGCTACTTCACAGCCATAGACTAAACATAACTCAGCAGCTAGATATTGAATCTGCAGACACAAGAATTCCCCTGCTCCGGCAAAACAGCTGACCTTCTGTGCGAGCCACTTAGCCATGCTCAGCAAGTGATGGAGGTGGGTGGAGACCACACCAAATTCCTCCTTCTTGGATAGCTGATCTCCCTGGAAGGTGATGGGGGATCTGTTTGGGGGCACCTGGTCTTTGATTGCCCGCATTGCGATGGGGCCAGTCTGGGTTTATCCCAGGACTTTTGCTTCTGTTGGGATGGGGGGCATGCAGGGATGCATTGAAGTGGTTGTGTCCTTACCAGCTGTGACCCTGGGGGGCTCAGTGCTGTCCTTAGTGGGATTTCGTCCTGCCCAGGGGAGCAGCAAGCAGTGATGCCCCCTAGGTGTATGCCCTTGCCTTGGGGCTGGGAGAACAAGTGCTGCTGAGCTCCAGGGCTGGCATTTGTGGCATCACTCCTGCAGAAATCCGGGGGAGCAAAAAAAAAAAAAAAAAAAAAAAACAAAGAGAAAATAACACACTTCTGAAGTAAAAATAACAACAGACTCAGATGCTGTCTGTCAAGGAAGCAAAATAAGCCAGGCTGGGCTGCTGCCAGGACAGGAAATCCAGCGGCTGCGGGAGTCCCCTGGGTGCTGCTAACTCATACGGGAAGCATTGTTATAACCCTCTCTCTCATTGCTCATTTTCTGATTCTTTTCTGCATTAGGTCATTTTTACTCAGCCTGTCCAGCTCACACATTCCCCGCTGCGGGGGGAGGAAGGCCAACAACGCTGACTCTCAGCACTCCTGGAGGTGCTGGGAAGGGCTGGAGGAAGGGTGAAGTACACTTTCCTTTGTAGCTGAGCAGCCCCGTGGCATGGGGAGGATCTTCTTCACCAGGTGACTCACCACCAGCATCCCTACCCCACTCCGGTGACCACTGAGCTATGCATGGGGAAAGCTGGAGGGGACAAATGGGATCTCCAGCTTGCAAACATCCAGACCTCTTCCCCCAGTCCCAAGCTTCCATCCTTTGGCAGAGGAAGAGGAAGGTGGGAGAGGGGGAAGAGCCAAGCAGGAGCAGGTGGGGACCAGGGATGGAGTGTTTATGTGGGAACCATGTGTAAGTCATTTCTTGTCCCTTCCTGAACTAATAGGGTAATTATTTTAGAAGCACGCACGTGTTTCTAATGGAAAGTTCCACGTAGGCTGTGCGTCAGCCTATTGGTGCAGCAGCTCTGTTCTCCCTAATGCCTTGCAGCATTTCTAGACAAAGGAAAGTGGGTGAAACCTCCTGCACATGGCACCAGGGATGGTGGTGACCGGTCAGACAAACCTGGCCCAGCTCTGTAGCAAATGAGCACACGTGGTGAAGCTGATCGGCAAAGCAGAACAAACACTTGTCTGCTCTTTGATGCAGCTCCAGCGCTTGTCCCCAGGTGTTTGGACTGGCGTGTCTGATTTTGTGTCCTGCCAGCTCCAAGAAGGATGGGGAGAGCTGGAAAGGTTCCTACTGAGATGGGCATAGACCTGTGTGGACAGATAGAGAGGAGCTGGTCTAGTCTGGGGGCAAGGAGGCAACCCTGATTTGGGAAGGATAATTACAAAAGTGATGGAGTCAAATTCTTCTTGGTAGCACCAGGTGACAAAATAAGTGGCAGCTGTGACAATGCATAACAACTTTCAGGCCTTCGGGTTGGACATGAGGAAAAAATGGAGATCTCCAAAGATACAGGGATCGCTATTGCAGGATTTAGTGAAGACTTGGCCAGACAAATTCATGGCTGACCTGATGGGTGTTGATGGTTTTCCTGGTCTGACGAGGGTTGGACTGGAGACCAAACCAACACACCAAAGAGTCTGCCCCTCACTTTGCTGGTGGACACGGGCAATGTCTTCCATGACATGCGATAGAGGTGCAGAAGTCCTGTGTCCCCATGAGACTAAGCCAAGGGAAGAGCTCCTTCCTTTTGCCCTTTGGCCAACTCTGAAGCCACTCAGTTCTGGATGAGAACTGAATGCCAAAAATCGGCCTGCTGAGAGCCTGCGTTGGGCTGTGGGTTGTGACATGGAGCACAGGGTGATGCCTCTGCCCTGTCCATTGGTGGGGAGAGCTCATCTCCATAGGAGATGACTCAAAAATGTCTATCCTCACATTACCCTGTTTTCCAGTACTAATTTTTCAAATCATTGTTGGCCCCACTGATGTGCCAGCCACCTGGCCTTAAGTTGTGCCAGGGGAGGTTTAGGTTTGGTTTACAAACATTTATTCTCAGAAGGAGTGATGAGATATTGGCACAGGGGGGTGTTGGAGTCACCATCCCTGGAGGTGTTCAAGAGGAGGAGAGATGTGGCACTGAGGGACATGGTCAGTGGGGATGGCGGGGATGGGTTGGGGTTGGACTATATGATCTTAGTGGTCTTTCCAACCTTAATGATTCTATGATTCTAAAGCCTGAGCAGCACCCTGATACCTGTGCAGGGTCCAGACATGGGATGGGGATCCTGGGTGGCTCCTGCAGATATTGCCCGACACGTTTCATTTAATCTCTTTTTGAACACAAATAATTGAGTTTAATTGACTAGATTATTTTTCAAGGAACAAAAAGGTTGTTACAGGTAGGAAGTCTGATAAGTTAATGCAGCTAATCTTTCCTAAAACAAATAGAATGGAAGGAAGTAGAATGGGAGACCTCACAAATCACGTTTCAACAGAATGTCAACTTTTATGGCTAAGCCATAAAGTAGTAGTTCCTGAAGAACTAGCACAGTATTAATTAGATGAGAATTATGGACACTCTAATTACTGCAGCCTCATTACAGCCCAGGAATTGACTCCGGCAGTGAGCGTAGTGAGTTGTGCTGTACCAGCACTCATCTGCTGCCAGGTGTCTGCACGTTGGGGATATTATTTCCCAGGAACACTCATCACTGCTCTGCGTGTGCTTCCCACCAGCTGAGGGTCAATCCAGTGTGCTCACAGTAGATCTGGATGATGTTCTGGGTCATGCAGGTATTTTCAGGATTCATGGAGGCTTTGAAGTGTGGTTGCAGACTGATATTGCATGAGGCAATCTCTTTTCTCTCCTCTTTCCCTTCCATGCAGGGATGAGGCTGAGGAGCAGCTTTAGGGCCACCGCTTGAAGATCCAGAGGGGTCTCATCTTAGACCTGCTGGTCCATCACTGCAGCCACAAAGGCTTCAGTGGCACTGACTGTTCTGCAGGGGAGCATTTTAGAGGGATTAATGTTTGCTGGAGATGTAGTAACCTCATTCAGACATACTCTCCTTGCCCAGAGCATGCAGATCTCCACCTCTTTACTCTGAGTGGAACACCCTGGTGCCCCGTCCATCTCCTCCTGCATCTTGGCCTGCACACATGGGCTCTCAGCCTCCAGGATTGTAGAATCATAGACTGGCTTAGGTTGGAAGGGACCTTAAAGATCATTGAGCTCCAACCCCTGCCGTGGGCTGAGTGTCCCCCACCAGGTCAGGCTGTCCAGGGCCCCAACCACAGCCTTGGGCACCTCCAGGAATGGGACACCCACAGCTCTCTGGGCAAGGTATCAATACAAAGGTAAGAGCTGTCAAATCCAGTTCTCACTGTGGGACATGCCGGGGTATCACACACTGACAAAGCCTCTTAGTGTGGTTTCATATCTGGTGGATACTCTCTGGGTGTTGGGTGGTGGACACTGCTGAAGCTTTGCCTCAAGATTTTGGCCACATAGGTTTGTCTTTAGATAAATGTCATCTTCATCCCTGGAAGTGTTCAAGAAATGTGGAGATGTGGTACTTAGGAACATGGTTTAGTGGGCAGTATTGGTGGTAGATGGACTAGACGATCCTGCAGGTCTTTTCAAGCCTTAATGATTCTGTGATTCTCTGACTCTACGAAAGCAACAGACGTTGGGGTCAGATAGGAAAGACCCAAATGTTTTTCTTGGTTTGGTCTGAGACTGATCCCCACTGCTTCCTCCAAGCACCCCAGCTTCAAACCCACTGCTGCATGGGGCCCCATCTGCTCTGCTCCCAAACCAGTATCCCAAAGTTCTGCCATCCCACAGCTTCACGGGGATCCTGATCAATGTGTCAGCTTCCTTTGACACAAAGATGGGCAGAATCCTCCCCTGTTCCTCCCATGACAGAGCTCTGGTGGTGCTGGGCCAGGTGAGGAGCGTGTTTCTTGGGGCTGGAACGTGTGCTCAGCTATTTCCAGCTGTGGCTTTTGGAAACGTTTGGTGCCATTGCCACTTTTAGCTCTGGCTGCTCTTCGTTTTCTGGAAAACCTTAAAATGCTCCAGAGTGTCGGACGGGTGCCCAGCTAAAGGAAAACAGAAAACAGAAAAACACAACCCAGCTTTCTTCCTGGATCAGATTGGCCCCTGCCAACCCACTCCCTGTTGTGCCGCGCTCCTAAAATAACTGCAGTGGTTAATGGAAATAAAGCCCTGGGAGACTCACTCATTTGTGTCTCATCAAGCTGATACGTTGCAGACGCTGCTCTGGGCTGCAGACCTCTGTGGGGCAGTTCCTGTTTGGCTCTCCAAAGCTGGTGTAAATCAGACACAGCACAGGGATGGCCAACGCTCGCTCGGTGGCTGTGCACATCCTGGAGCTATGCTGGGTTCGGGGGTGTTTGCAGGGCTTCAGCTCAACCCACCACACACAGCACAGGGATGAACACCCCCAATGAAGCTGGGGTTAAGCAATGCTACGGGAGTGCTGAAGTTCTGAATGTTCCAGGTCAGGAAAACCAGCAGCCATAGAATCATAGAAATGTTTGAGTTGGAAGGGACTCTTAAGGGCCATCTGCTCCCACTCCCTGTAGTGCATAGGGACACCCACAGCTCCATCAGTGCTCAGAGCCCCATCCAGCTCTGACCTTGGCTGTCTGCAGGGATGGGGCACCACCACCTCTCTGGGCAACCCGTGCAGTGCCTCACTGCCCTGAGTGTAAAAAACTTCTCCCTTATATCCAGCCTAAA
The DNA here is from genome assembly GCA_002909625.1 of Bambusicola thoracicus. NCBI lineage: Eukaryota > Metazoa > Chordata > Aves > Galliformes > Phasianidae > Bambusicola > Bambusicola thoracicus. Next base: position 16,899 of record PPHD01001614.1, on the reverse strand, counting down.
TCTCCTCTCTTATCTTTGGAAACCATTTCTCCTTGTGTTATCACAGCAGACCCAGCTATAGAGTCTGTCCCCTCCTTTCTTACAGCCCCTTCAGATACTGACAGGGCACTCTCAGTGCTTCCCTGAGCCTTCCCTTCTCCAGCCATGATACTCCATATTTGAAATCACTCCAATAGTTTTTTTTAAGCCCTTTTCACAGATCATTTCCCAACCTCCTGCTCTCTCTGGACAAAAACAAAAAAGCAACCCACAACAAATCCTACAAAAATACAGATTCAGAACCAACCTCTACCAGACTCTCTGGGGTGGATGCCCTGGCTTGGGGCCGCAGGGGCTGTTGGGCATGGCTTGAATTTCCTTTGAAGGACCGTCCTGCTATCGGCAGTGTGAGCGCACATCAATCATAGAGTGCCAGTGCTTCTCTGCCTCTCTGCTTCCTGCTCTGGCAGCCTTATCAGTGCTTGCTCCTCATCTCGTTGTGACTGCAGCCAGGTGGGAGGGCAGCTCAGCATGGTGCAAGTTTCAGAGGGGGCATGGTTTATGTTTGGAGGGGTTGGGGCCAAGTATTGTCACCACAGGTGCTGAGTGGCGGGGTGCTGCTCCCCATGAGTTTGCTCAGGTTTCAATTTATTTTGGGTGTTTATGGGTCACTTTTTCCATCACTTCTGGCTAACCCACGTGACTGGGAGCAAAGGACCTGAGCTGGCCCCTTCCCCTCCTCCAAACACCGGAGAAACCCCCAAAGTGCTGGGAGGTGGCATGGAGAGACACGACTGCCCCAGGCTGCCCTATATACGTATGGATGTCGTGTTGTCATGGTGAGTTTCAACTTCCAGTACCTCCCAAATGAGGTGAAAGCCAAGCACACCACCAGGGCCTCCACATCTTGTGCTGCAGTACTGGGTCTGATTTTACCTGGTTTTGACAGCTGTCCCATGCAAAGACACCCTCGTGTTTTGGGAATCCTCACCCTGCAGATGCCCAGCCTCAGCACCACTGGGCTTCCTGGCTCCTCTGCTGATCCTTTCTCACCCTGCTCTTACTCCGCAGAGGCTCCTACAGCTGCTAACTGCAGTGGCATGGTGAGTTTGGGATTTTTTGAGCCCGAGTCATATCAATCCAGATGTGTCATCATGGCCAGCACTGGGGCCCTGAACACGTGGCCTCCCCCAGCAGGCTCTGGGCAGGACACTCATGCCTTTTCCCGTTCTCCAGCCAAGGTCTTTGGGAGAATGGGGTGCATGGCCAAGGGCTGGAGGACTTGCTGTTCAGATGGACTGAGGACCATGCATTTACACCCTGACCGCTCTGAAGCAGCTGTGGTCCTCCTGGGAGCAGTTTCCATTTGGGACTGGATCCAGTCTGTTGCAGCGCTGTTTCTTAGAAGTTGCCTGAGCTTCTGTTTCAGTCATTTCCCCAGCTGCTCTGCTCCTGCCTTCCAGCTCAGTTCTTGCCATGGGGCTATTTTCATTTCACACACTCTCATTTTTGCAGGCTGTGAGCTCCTCTGCTCTCGCAATAGCTATACAACAGGCTGGTGCGTGGGTGGGGAAAGACAACAGGGCTGGATATGAGCCAGGAATGTGAGAGTAAATGACTTTGCCACGCTCTCCTCCAGTGCTCTTGATCTCAGGGTGACAAAGCACCTCCAGGACATGACGGAGGGTGACCTCACTCTGACTGCCCATCCTCTGACCCTACCCTTGGGGTGCGTGGCCTGCGGCAGGATTCCTCCGAAGGTGGAAAAGAGCAGAGGTCAATATTGCTGTGAGGCACATCTGCTATCACCCAGGGTTGGGAGAGGAAGGGAGCGGCAATCCTGGTATGTCCCAATGGTGACACTGACTCACAAGTGCCACAGTACGCCTGGGTTCACAGGGTTTGGTGATGCAGCTCAGGAGCACCTATTGCACCATCTCTTCCTGCACAGCTTGATGAGGGGATGTGATGAAAGTGTCCCTTGATCTGCAGAAGGACTTCAGAGAAACCACAGCCAGCAGAGAATCATAGAATCATTATGGTTGAAAAGACCAATAAGGTCACCTAGTCCAACCATCACCCCATGCCTGTCACCACTCTAGACCATGTCACTCAGTGCGACATCCACTCTTTTCATGAGAACCTCCAGGAATGGTGACTCCACCACCTTCCTAGGCAGAAGTATTTATCTGCTGGATGGGTCCAACTTGCAGGCCACCCGGAGACCTCCTGTGCATCAGAGCTGGAGAAAGAAGGTTCTACCTAATCAGAGTCCCTCCAAAGAGAAGTGTTGGCTGCACCTGCACCTCCTAGGAGGACAACACTCATCTGCTCTGCCTAATGCAAGGCATTTCTTGGGCTGGTATGGGTGATCCTGCAAGTATTTCTATGGCATGGTGCAAAGAGAGGAACTTAAAGCATCTACCAAGACTTGTTTGCAAGATGGACTGGCCATGGCCTCCTCATCCCATCCATAGAGACATTAAGCAGTCAGGGCAACCTGCTGTCCTTCCCTAAAGGAGCAATGAGAGCTTCCTAGAACATCCCTTTTGATATCCAGTGCAGACTGATAGGACAGAAGAAGGTTGACTTCCCCACACTTAGCATTTAAGTCTTTAAATGGTGCTGGCCAGGTTCAGAGAAACAAAAAACTTGGGTAGTACCTGCAGAATGGGTCAGTGCTGAGTGCAAGGACGGATAACTCCCAGGTGAGTCCTATTGGAAGTCAGCTCCTTACCATCTCTCCTTGGAAAGCCCCAGCTGGGTGCTGTTTTGCCTTAAAAAGACAAGGTACAAGTTGGAAGTGGTGCAGCAGCTGCTTAGCAGCAAGGCAGTGCAGGGGGTGGGTCCAAGGTAGGGGGTCCTGAGTGAGCACGTTCAGCCTGCTGATAGCCTGTGTGGGTACATGGTGCCTTGTGGGGTCTGCAGTGAATGGGGATTTGCAGAACTGGTGCTGGTGCCCCTTTCCAAGGGAGGGGAGGCTCTCTTTGTGGGATCTGGAAGACTGTTTCTTCATTGGGTTGAAGAAACTTCATGGACCAAGCAGAGAACAGCAACTTGGCTGGAAGCTTGGAAGAGATGGGGACAGGGATTTTCTCAGCTGTAGACTGAACCTGAAGGTAAATTGTGGTGAGCCCAGGGCCTCACTTGCCTGCAGCCACGTCTGTTTGCCATCTGTTTTTGGGCAGCTGGACCCAAGGGTTGGTCTTGGCTGAAGCACAGAGCTCTGCTCTGCAGGGTCCCCTTCAAAGGGATAGTACATGGGTGGGGAGCTAGCAAATGGCCTTGGAATTTGGTTCTCCATCTGTCCTAAGGATTGGAGCAGGCTCTGGAAAGGGAAGTTGCAGGAAAAGGCTTAACTCAGTGTAACTTAATGCAGATAAGAGTAAAGGGAGAAGGATGGATCAGGCTGTCCAGGCAGTTGTTGGAGTCACTGTCCCTGGAGGTATTCAAGAAAAGGGGACATATGACACTGAGGGGCACAGTTAGTGGGCATGGGTTGGAGTTGGACTTAGTGATTTTAGTGGTTGTTTGCAACCTTCATGACTCTCTGATGGTGCTGGCCTCAGAAGGCTGATCCAGCAGCTGCTCACAGCAGAGCTGCTGCAAGTAGCTTACCCACAGTCAGCTCTGACTTGTACCAGACACCTGGGCTTCCTTGTCAGTCCTTCCTCAGGTCCTTGATGCTGCATTCATGGCAGCTTCTGAAAGAAATAACCTTGAGCTTTGCAGCTAAACTCCAGCTGGGCACAGTAATGGAAGTTAAGACTGGGAGAGGCCAGCATGGGGCTCAGGAGCATCTTCTGATGCTGATGTATGGGGGATGACCAAAAAATGGCCCTGGAATCCTGGGCCTGTGTGCAGCTGCGTTTTGTGGGCAGTGTTCCCTCTTTGACTCTTGAGCTTTCCAAAAGAGCAAGCAAGCAGCACGGGCCATTGTGCACATACAGGGACTGAACAAAGCATAATCTTCCACCTGCATGCCCAGTGCCTGCAGGAAGGGATCATCCCTGCTCCTTCATCACTGCATTTCCCAGCAGTGTGGAAGTGATTTAAAGCATGCATCAGGAGCCACTGAGGCCAGCTGCTGCTGGGGCTTGCCTGTGAGGAAGGTGTTGGGCTGGGACTAGCCTAGCAAAGCATCATCTGGTGCTTGCCAATAGAGAGCTCTCTGATGTGCCCACCACTCTAGGCTGCAGGGGGGAGGCTGCTGTATGGGCAGACATACCCCATATCACATATGTTGTGAGCCTATGTTTAAAATGGAGCTGGAGAACCCCTGGAAAGGAACAATTATGAATTTTTAACACCAGAAACAGACAGGATGTCATAAAGACATTTACTCTAAATTTCTTCAGGCTCCATCCCAACCCACAGGAACAGAACCACAGAATCATTATGGTTGGTAAAAGCTCTACAGGTCATCAAGTCCAACCATCCACCCACGTGCACCTGCCCATGTCCCAGTCCACATGCACTAACCATCTCCCACAGTGCTGCATCTCGACACTTCTTGAACACCTGCAGGGACAGTGGCCCTACTGCTTCCCTGGGCAACCTATTCCCAGTGTCTGACCACACTTTTGGAGAAGACATCTTTCCTAACATCTGCTCAGAACTTCCTCTGTAGCAACTTGAGATCATTTCCTCTTATTGCAGTTACCTGGGAGAAGAGACTGACTCCCCACCTCACTACAACCTCCTTTCAGAAGGTTAAAGGACACTCCACCCCAGAGGGATGCTGCCTTCTCTAGAGTAACTTGCATCTCATTAAAATTGAAGTCTCTTTTCCTTACATTTAATCACCCACAGCTCCGTCCCTGGGGTGTCTCTTGGGTGAACTTCATCCTGGACCTGTGGTAAAGCTACTGGAATTGAGAGTGCTTAACTTTCAGAGTCTTCTTGAGATGAGACAGGAGACCTCTGAGTCTCTGAAGGTTAAAATAATTTACCTTCCCATTAGAGAAGGGTTGGGGAGGGACATATGCCTCTGCAGTAGAAAAGGAAGCTCATCTGTTCCATCGCTGCCATGCACAGGACCCCCACACAGGTACCAGCACCAACAGGTGAGCCCAAAGACAGAGCCTGGGGCCCAGCCTGGAGCCACATCAGACATCTAATTTTGTTGTTGTAGGAACACAAGCCTTTGAGGCAGAGATAACTTCCACACCGAAACCGGAGATGACCCTTCCAGCCCTTCTTCCCAGGAAAACTGGATCCTTTGAAAACTCATCATCTTGCACGTGTTGAATCCAGCGTGAGTTATCCACCACCTCTCTATCAACTATCTTGCTATCCACTATCAATAAAAGATTATCCAATAATCTCAGCCCTCTATCCCACCCCCCCCCTAGGGCTGCTCTCCCCCTGTCCCTTGCATGGCCCACACAGAGCTGCCAGCCTGTATCCTGCAGCTGCCCAGTGCAGAGCCAGGAGGGTCCTGGAAGGTCCCTGAGCACCATGTAGGCCTGGCCCTGAGAGGCAGGGAACGATCAGTTGGGTTTGTGTCCAGAGCAGGAGGGAACAGGCTGGGCCACAGAAGCTCTGCAGGGGTATAGGGGCTGTACATGTGTATAGGGCTGTATGTGCGTACAGCTGCCGTACAGAGTCCTCAGCCACGGCCAACCATCGCTGCCCCGGGGCTGCACTGGTTGCAGCACAGGCTGGGCCTGCTTAATCCACACCCAAGTCTCCCACCACACAAGACCCGCAGCGCTGGAGTGCTCTGCAGGGGCACCTCAGGCAATAAGGCCATCTCCTCCCCCCGCCAGGCCAGGCTCTGGTGAGATGTGCCCACAGCACCGTGCCCACCCTGCCCAGGAGGAAGGTCTGGATGGTGCCATGGGTGTATGGGAACTGTTGAATCACGGCCTGAACCTCTGATTGACCACCTGAGGTGAGCACTGAGTCAGCTGCAGAGGCACAGGTGAACACAGTTTCACCTGAGTGACTGGAATGGCTCCACCCCTCCTAGACCCCATTTAAGGGCTGACTCCCCAGGAGGATGGCTCTCTATCTGGAGATCCTCCCTCTAAGAACCTTTCGGTGAGCCCAGGACACAGGTATGATCTTTATTTCATTTCTACTTTGTAACAGCATAATCTTTCCAATCCAATACCTGTTTGCCATACAGCCATACACATGGGGCAGCTTGGGGACTCGCCAGCCTGGACGCGTAATGCTCCATCTCTCCTGCACGCTCTGGGCATTTCATCCTTCCACAGAAACTGTTGGAGATAAGAGCCATGACCTGGCATCAGCTCTGCGAGCTCAGGAATTTCTAACCTCTTTTTCTGATAAGAGCTTTGACAAAGCCTGCCCTGGGATGCTGGGAACAGCCAGTTTTCATGGGTGCTATGCAAGGTCAAGTCATCCAGCAGGGACCACCCTGCACTTCATCTGAACAGACTGAAATAGAGATGGAACACAGGGCTGTGGCACTGCGGATCCCCGCAGCTCACAGCAGGGCACGGGTTCTCCTGCTGCAGATAAAGCAGTGTGCAGCTCCAGGAGAAGCAAAGGAGAGGAATGACACCCGGGGATGTGATGCTGCTGGATGAGGCATGTGTGTTCTCTCTGCAAGGGGAAGGGAGCGCTGCCTGATGGCTTGCTGCCCACCATGGCCAACAGAAATTGCCTTCCATGCGTCTGGGGAAGAGCAACAAGTTCTGGCTTTAGGTTTGATAAGAATTCAGAAACTATAGCATAACATTTGCATCTTCATTGGGGAGCAAGGCTGCCTCCCCAGGCAAGGTGGGACACCAGGCATTATCCAGCCCAGCAGAGCCACATGCTGTCTGCTGCAGACCAATACCCAAACTCCAGTTCTCTCCTCTGCGTGCCACATCAGTGGTGGTGTGATTCTGCTCTATCCAGCAAACTACCTCTATTACCTTAAGACAGAGCAACTTCAGAACATCCCTGTCGTACCCAGTTTTGTCTCACAGCCTGGCTGACTGCTGGACATTGCAGGAAAATCCTTCCTGTGCCTGCTTGCTAGAGGGGTGAGGAAGGGAAGTGTATGTGCCCCAACCTGCCCAGTACATGTGGGAGGCCCTGCAGGTCGGGTACTGCCCCACTGAGTGCGGCCCTGAAGGGGAAACCAAGGTCCCAGTGGTCCTACACGGTGCTGGATGGGGTTGCGGTGCCAGTGGTGTGTTCTGCTGCATGCAGGCTGCTTATTTAGGAACTGATCCAGCAAAACCATCCTGCACAGAGGTACCATTGAGTTCAGAGGGACTGCTCACCTTCTTGAAGGAGGTGCTTGTGTGTTTGAAGCTATGGACCCCTGGAAGCTGTTTGCTGGATTGGGGCCTTAGGGTGTAGCATGGGCTGCGGGATGCTGAAATGCCTTAGGGCTGAGATCACTGTTGGCTCTGCAAAATGACTGCGGAAGATTTATTGCCATTTATCTTCACTGCTGCAGAAAAAATGAGCACAGTTTAGGCCAGAAAGCAAAAATTAGACTCTTGGAAAATCAACACAAAGCTGTTCCAAAGCTGCTACATACTTCAGTTTCCCCCACTCTGGCCCATGCAGTGCTCCTGCAGTGAAGCTCCAGCTGCAGCACCGCAGGAGATGGTTCTGCCCTGAGGTCTGAGCTTTGGTTGTAGTGTGCGCTGTATGTAGGAGCATAGAATCCTTTGAGGTGGAAGGGATCCTTAAAGGCCATCCTGTCCAACTCCCCGCAGTGAACAGGGACACCCGCAGCACCATCAGGTGCTCAGAGCCCTGTCCAGCCTGACCCTGGTTGTCTGCAGGGATGAAGCATCCCTCCACTTGGAGAGGCAGTGTAGGAAATCTCAGAGACCTTTTTGAACATGGCTAATGCCAGTCTGGTTGCTGGTCCTTAGTGCCAGGTGTGGAGCGGGGCTGGCTCCCCATGTGCTGAGAGGACTGAAGGCTGCTGCTGAGGATGGCTCCTACCCATGGCTCCTTGGCAGAGAGCCCTGTGTTGCCCCTCACTGCCTGCTTGCCCTCAGCCCTGTCCCGCACCATCTGCAGCATTTGCAAGGGAAACCTTGGTGGATCAAAAATGTGTTGGGGTGGGGTGAGCCTGTCCTTCAGAGCCACGGGGCAGAGAGGGGTCTTCTCCCCACAGACACACCACCTGGACCTGATGTCCTCAGCAAACATCTGGAGATGCCCTTGAAATGCAGTCTATTGATAGCGTAGGCCAAAGAACTTTGCCAATGCCCTTTGCCACTCTTGCAGTGTCTTCTTCTTTTTTTTTTTTTTTCTTGCTTCAAGGCATATTTTTAGCAAGTCGCTGCATATGCTCTGGCCACAGCTCTCCTTGTGAGTCCTCCAGCACAGATAAGGAGGCCGGGAGGAAACAATTGCGGCCTCGGTTATTTTTGGCCATGAGAAGATCCTTATTAACAGCGTAACTTCTTAACAAACAAAATACCCCTTCACTCAAGGCAGAGGGGAAACAATCGGCCCATTTATCCCGTGCACTAACGAGGCTGCAAAAAAGGAGCTAATGGGAGCTCAGTTGACTAAGCAGAAAGGGGCTGCAGAACAACAGAGCTCTTCTGGGAAGGGCAGGAAAGGCTTCTGGGATGGCAGGCTGCTTCCTCCCATGGGTTGCTGTCCCAGGATATGTTCCCATTCCCTGGTGCAGCCCCTTGGGCTCTCACTTTCTTGTTGATCACGGTGACGTGAATGCTGGCACAAGGATCTGGGGGTGCTCTCTGGTGACAGCAGAGTACTGGGGACATGGCCCATCCGTGCAGCTGGTGGTGGGCTGGCTCTGCAGCTTGCTTGGGGTTTGATCTCTGATTTCAGCAGTTTCACCCTCTCCCTTTCTACGTGCACCCCAAAAGCCAAAAGCATGCAGAGCCAGCAATTCCCTGAGCGCCTCCATGGGAAGGGTTGGAGGCACGCCATCTCATGTAGGCTGCTCCTGATGCTCTGCAGGGCGGCAGGGACCTGCCTCTTCTGCAGCCCGTGGGCTGTGATTTGGGGAGGTCAGGCTGCACAGTCCATGTTAAAGTCCTTCGAAGATGGGCTTTTTGTCTGTCCTGAACTGGGCACCGAGGTGACATGGGGTGCTGACTCTGTGCCCCAGCAGCAGGAGATGGGGTCACAGCTCCCAGCATCAGGCTCAGCTCTGCTGAGTTCCCCAACTCTCTCCTGTGCATTTGGCTAACTTTAAAAAGGAATTAAGTCTCCTCTGGAGAGATGCGTCAGGCTTATTTATAAACACTTTCAAGTGCTCTGCGCTCTGCAGATGAAAGGCGCTATTAAAATGCAAAATGTGGTCTTCTCATATATGCATTAACCTTTTGTCTGATACACAGCCCAACTTACTCTGCTAAGTGGAACTTTCCCACTCATTTCCATTGCTCTGACATCTCACCATTGCCATCAGAAGGACGTATGCAACATCTGCAGTGCTAACAACAAGCTGCAGCACCCAGCCCCTTCCTTGCCATCTCAGTTCTGCAGCTGTGGCCGGTGAGCTGGCCATGTTTCCTGGGAAAGTGTGCACCTTGGAGCATGGATGGCAGATGCAGGGTGATTAAAAACAGGTTTTACTTGTGTCTACGCGTCAGAAATGGGGCAGTGGAGTGTTTGGGCTGCATGGGCTTATGGTCAAGTTGATTTAACACAGACTTGGCACCTTTGCTAGAGGAATGGCGGATCGCAGACTTAACAGCTCTGCTCATGGTGACCTCCTTCCACGTGACATGTGTGACATCTCCCATGAAAGCAGGGTCTGTCACAGCAGCTGGAGGAGCAAAAGAGAGGGAAAGAAGAAGGAAAAAGTAGAGCCCAGTCTGTTATCTGTGTGAATCTGCTTAGCCCTGCACTGTTTCTGGGAGGCTTAGATGTGGTTGGGGCTCTGGCTCTGGAGGGGGTGGGAGGGCTGGCAGGCAGACAAGCATGACTGCATCTCTGGAGATGTACTTTCCAATCAAGTGATCCCCCACAAACTGGGTAAACATCCTTTGATTTGTGCAGTGTTCCAGCAGACAAAGAGATCCTGTCATTGTGCTCTACTGGCTCAGCAGATCCCAGCACCATCACGCTGCTGTCCAGGTTCCAACTGAACCCAGATCTGACCCTCCCACTGAAATCCACAAAAATTTGAATCATAGAATCATTTGAGTTGGAAGGGACCTTAAAGGCCATCTGGTCCAACCCAACTGTAATGAGCAGGGACACCCACAGCTCCACCAGGTGCTCAGAGCCCCATCCGACCTGACCTTGGGTATCTCCAAAGAGACTTCTCCAATTCTCAGACTGGGCACTGTCAGGTTAGCTTTGGAGAAAAGGGAGGTGTGGTTTCTAATTATTTTTTATTTTCTCCCAAAGGGGTAATGGGTTCATGGCTTTCAGAAGCGTGGATGCTGCCATACAGAGAATCCTTAGTTTGACAACATGGAAAGCTGGAGAAGCTATCAAGGCAGGGCAGAGTCTGGAGGAGTTTGGTGATGCAGCCTGGTCCTGACTGCGTCTGGTGAGTGAGGTTGCGCTTTCATGCAGTGAATGATAATAAATTTAAAATACGCCAGAGGAAATATTCCTTTGCTTGGCATGTGAGCAGCCTGAGGAATTTACTGCAGAGTGGGCTGGTGATGGATGCAGTCTTCAGTTTGGAAAGAAGGTTGGAGCCTTTAATGCTATGTTTCTGGTCCCATGGGCTTCCAGAGAGTCAGTCCATCTCCTACCCAGGGCTGGAGGAAGATGTGTCTCTGGCAGCCTCATTAACTAGATTCACAGTGAAGTGCCACTTCACTGAAATGTCATCTGTTAGCATCCTTCAGGGGTTGGGTTAAGGGTCAGCTGAGGCCTGGTGTCCTCAGAACTGGTGACTGGTGCCATGGCTGACCTCAGAACAATGCTGTAGGAGCCATCAGGTTTAGCCCAATCTGCAAGAGTGAGCAAAGTGCGTGCTCTTTGGGTTACAGATCTTCTAGGAGAGGTGGGAAAAAGCTGGAGGTGGAGCGTGAATGTGGTCACTTGGGTAGAGAGGGATGTTTCCAACTGACTTACATGTCTACTGAAGTGCAAGTGCTGTCCATAGATGAATGTGTGGAGGGAAGGAGCAGTCTTGGAAACACCTCCTAATTAACCAAGAAAACAAGAAATTCCTTGAGAAGTAGGCATATCCCAAGCATATGAGACTGTATCATGTGCCTGTGCACAACAGTCCAGAAGAGAATGAGAGAAGTCTTTGGATTGTCTTCATAGAGCCAAGACTGGTTTCCTTTCATTTCTGCTGTCTCCTATATACCATTCATGAATGTGTTTCTACTGTTTGACTCTTGGGAATAGATGTTTGCTTACTTACGCCATAAACCTGGCTTGTGTTGATGGTAATTTCCCAGCTGGCTGCCAGACTGTGAGTCATTACATCCCTCTGGGCGCAACAGTCCCAAAAATCAGAGACTGAATCTATCCTGCAGTCCCAACAGGACAGAGACGATAGGCACAAACCACATCTGACCCCTGCTTTGGGAGCCCCAGTGCTGCCTTGGTGCCTCCTAGGTGAGCACCAGCAGCTGAACAGGGCAGCGGGGTGGTTTGGTCCTGTTGAGGATGTTGGACTTCCTCTGAGAAAGCCTTTTGGAAGTGCTTCTGCTCTGGGGAGAGCTGGTGGGTGTCCGTAACAAGTAGGTGGCGTGTGGGGCTGGTGCTGCCATTGCTGTCCCTGTGGGTCAGTGTGAAGTGCGTAAAGGCATATACACCAAAGGCAGACACAGTTACTCTATTATACATAAAAAAAAATAATTAGTTGTCCCTACAAAAGAGCTAGAGCATTGTGTACTCTAAGGCATTGAAGGTGAATTGTGAGAAATTCCAACCTGTAGGGCTGCTGTACCAACCTTCCTTCCTTGTCGGGGTATTCTGTGGCCAGGTTTGGTGCAGAGCTCTTTCAGACTTGCTCGGAGCTGAGGTTCCAACCACACAACTGCTAATGCATGGAGAAAGCCCCTTCCCTGCATCTCTGTTCACTTACTGCTGCTCTGACAATTAGAACTAAATGAAAACCACAGTGCCTTAAAATCTGGGAAACATCCAGAAGAGGAATTATGAAATAATTTCCTCTCGGTGCATGTAAGCAATCAATCTCTCTCAGCGAAACTACTTGTAATTTTTATATAATTACATTGCTTTTCATGATGCTGGCTAATGATCCACAGCATATTCCCTACCATGACTCTGACTTATTGCTGCTTTTGATGTGGGCATCTTTTATATTTCTTTTAAAAGTGAAGAAGTATTATTCTGTGGTTTACTTGATGCACACATCCCAAATGTTTATGTACTTCAACACCAGTATGTTTTCCTAAACTTCATATCATTGCAAATCATGGTTCTCCTCTTCCAGAAGCTCCTGTCTGCTTTCTGCACAAGTGAGACAGGCATTTCTGTTGCTTGGTCCCCAATGAATGGTCCAGAACTTGGACCATATAATAGCATGCATTAAGTTAGTAGGGCACACTAAGTCTCTAAATACAACCCCAGTGCCTCAAATGATCACCTGTATCTCTGAAGCATAGGCAAAGGGTGGGCATTGTCTCCTGATGAGTGCTTCAGACCTTGGGGGGAGCCAGGGGGTCCTGCTGGTATTTCTGCATCCATTTGTGCTATCTGCCAAGTGCTGGCAGCCCATCTCTGCTCTTCGTCCTCTTTGGTGACTTATTCTAAGGAGAACGGTCTGTGGTTTCAGTTTCATGTTGCCTTGTGTGAACCACGCAGTTCAGCTCTGCTCCAAGCTGAGGAACACACACTCTTGTCCCCAGCATCTTCTTTTTTTTCCATGCCAAGTTATGATTTTTAACCCATTCTCTCCTTAACAGCATCAGTCAGAGGAAAGGAGGGAAAATCAGAGCACAGAGAGTGAATATAGGAAATTGCCATCTTTTTCTCTGTATCTTCCTGCAAGAGCACAAAGAGCTTACTTAGATCCTTTCCCATCCAAAGGAATCTAACTGCTGATTTTTCTGATGCCCATAGCAACGGGGTGGCATTTTTTTGGATGTCTCATCCTGCAACATTAAACATAGGCACAATACACAGTTTCATCTAGAAGAGTTTTATGGGCAAGAGCACATGCTTGTTTTCGCTCGTTCCTGCAGCAGCCGTTGATGTTTAATCCAGAATAGGGAAATACTTGTTGAAGACTGGACACCTGGAGAGCTGCTGAGGATCCCCTTCACATGCAGAAGACCTGGCCAAGGAGAAGAGGTCTTTGGGGCTGGCTATGCCTGTGGGTAGGGGAAGGCAAGGGTATGTCTTCAGTTGCCCTTTACTGGGACAACAAAGGAGCAATTCAAACATCTGGACAGACGTGTTCAACAGTTTTGGGTGCTATGGGTGCTATCACACTCAGCTCCAGCCATTTCCAAGGAATGTGAGCACGCTACAGCTCCCATGCCATATATGCCAACCCCATGGGAATTTTCTTCCAGCACCCAAGCTGGCATTGGACACTGATATTTCAGGAACTGAGCTCTTTCTCCCATTCTCAGAAGATCTGCATTGCTGGAATGTGCCCTTCGCTCTCTGTGGGTCTCTTGCATAAGCTGCCCTAGGGAGGAGGTTGGAAGTGGGGCCTGCAGATGTTGTGGGAATCTCATCTTTGGGGGATTTCTTTATCCAGCTTTGTGACATTACCCTGCTTGGGGAATCTACAGAGATCCCTTCCAAACTCAGTCACTCTGTACAGTGCAAAATACAAATAAGCCAAAGATTTATTCGAAAGTGAAGTTCTAAATTTGAAGGAAAACCCAAAATATTGACATTTGCTCCAGAACAGACATGATAACATATCTCTACTCCGTAACACTAAGCTGTTTCTGTTAACCTCAGAACATAAACATTAATATAATCACAAGAGCGTTCAGCAGATATCCAAAGCACCAAATATAACATGATGCATTACTCTAGCCAGGACATCAGTATTAAACCATTAAGCTAAAACACTGATAGGCATAGCCTGTAAGCTCCAAATGCAACTGGCTGGCCATAAATGCAAACTTAGAAATAAGACGTTTCATTTCGGCCTGTTCTTAAGAAGAAAATTTGATTGCAGAGCGATCACACTCTCCAGTGGGAAACTTGTTCTCAGAACAACTCCTCTGCCCTGGGTGGTGAGGTTTTATCATGGAGTCCTTGTTCCCATGTGCTCCATGTCATGCCTTTGGCTTCTCCTTGCTTTCATGGTCTCAAGATGGGTTTGGTTTCTCCTCTAGTCCTGCTAGTGCTGGGCAGACCCCTCAGCCCAGGTTGCCTCAGACGCCCTTGGAAGACTTCTTGTCTACTTAACATGTGGCTGAAGACCACAAACCTCCTCTGCAGGGCTTGGCATGTCCTCAGGGCTTAATCAGTGTTGTCTGAACACATGGTCACCTTTCACTGCCCGTGCTATTCTGGGGTACAACCTGATAAACAGATTTTCCATGTGGCCATGGGCTGTGGAGGAGCAACCTTGGCAGTAAAGGTGCAAAGCGGTTGCCTGCCCCTCGTTGCTGACAACCAACTTTGTCTTTTCAGGACTCTGTCCCCATGTCAGCAGAATCCAACCCACTGGTCTGTGGCTGAGACATGCATCCAGCTTCCAGGAGCAGCCATCGCTGCTGTGCTCACCTGGAACGTACCAAGATAGTGCAGTACCGTAGACATGCCTCTGCTGTGGTTGATTGAAGCTGATCCCAGGCAAGACAGGACTTGAAAAAGCTGTTTTATAGCAGTTCTGGTCACGGGGAGAAAGAGCCTGGGCTCAGCACTTGCCCTTGGCGGTGGAGTTTACCAGCCGCTTTGCCAAAGGGCTTGGCTGGTTTGCTGTAAATAACTTCTGGAGCCTGACTGTCGTGTCCAAGCCTGTGACGGCAAAAGATAATTGGCTTCTGAGCACATGATCTCACTGGCCCCTGTCCATTGCAAAAATACCTCGTGAAGGACTCGTTGATCAAGAACTGCCCTGTATAGTTGGGTCACTTACGATCTCTGACAGTGTACATGCAAGGGCAGCCATGAATTATCTGACCACAAAACACTGTTGCTGGGGGATGTTCAGAGTCCAGCAGAGCCCACATGACCAGGCACATCAAGAACTGAGGCCGGAAGCCTGGCTCCTGCTTCAGCCCCAAGCGGCATCCCAAGACAAGTCTTTCAGGCACTTATACCAGGCAGTAAGCATTGACCACATCTCTTCTTCCCTTACTTTCCCATCCTTCTTTCAGCCTCAAAATCTTTTGCACCTCCTGGAGATCCTCCCTGCCAGGAGGATTCCTGTGTCCCTCACATCTTCCAGCAGCAGTCAGCAGCACCCTGACTCTGCTCTGTGAGGTGCTGAAGGCAAATTGCTGCGGTTGTTACTTGTGCTACGTCTGCCCTCTCTGATCTTTGTTTCTGTTCTTCATCGTGGCCCCATGGGCTGCTCTCTCCTGGAATGAGGTGCTGGGCAGGCTTACCATCTGCTGTCCTTACAGTGACATGCTGGGCAGGCACCCTCCTCTCCAAATATTCTTCCAGGTAGCAGAAAAATTTCAAAATACTCTCTCAGTTTCACTCTTCCAGCTCAGCACAGCTCACAGGGGCTCAATGGGAGGCCTATGTACATCGCGGGTATGCCCCATCTCAAAATGTAGCAATAAGGAGGACTAGAGGAAGGACTGTTCTGAATCAACCTCATCTCATCTCCATGTGGGTTAACGTGAGATTCCTTGCTCTGGTTTTCATCAGTTCAGAGAGAAGCAGATCTTGAACAGAACCTTAGGGAGTACCCGTGGGAAGGAGAGACGTGATTTGGAGGAGTAGGAGTGCTGTTCTGTTCTCCATCTCCCTTTGGTATCTGAACCTTACAAATGCTAGAAAAGCCCTCTTGTCCACAAAGAAGAGCTTGAAAAACCCTGTGGAAGCCCTTCGTAGGAACTGACATGTCAGTGATACGTGGGCACATGTCTGGAGGGGAGAGAACTGATGTGTGCTGCACACAGGATGGGGCTACAGGGGAGGAGGGCAGGACAAAAATGAGAGCTGATGCCCAGGACAGGGTTCAAAGATACTGATGACTGCTGGGAGAGGGATTTTCCATGGTGCACTCTTGCGTCCAGCCTGGGATATTAATCACTCGCTTTCATCAGCATCAGAAAAGATAGATCCCTCCCCCGCCATGATATAAGAATCAGAAAATTCAACAGCTCCGGTTCAGCTGGAGCCTAAAACCTCATTCTGGAAACACCGTTCCATTTTTCAATGTCTGTATGCCTTTGAAACTAGCTCTTGATTTTATTGGGCTGACTCTCACTTCCCAAAAGGAGCTCCAGCGCTGTCTCTGCGGCCCTTCTTCCAAACCGTATGAATCACTCCGGCCTCAGGGAGCTGCCACAAGTCACTTGAGTGGCTAAAAATATCTCGGAGGAAGAGGACAAAAATACGCTTCTCTGCTGCTGTAATGCTGGGCTGAGGAGGGCACGCACCAAATTAACTTGTTCCCTGTTCTGGTGCTTCGCTCCCTAAAGGTTTGTTTGTTAGCGAAAGCAGAGCTGAATAAATATAGCTCATAGCAGATATTTTGGGAAAGGTACTTTTTGGGGGGGAGGTGATTTTCTGGCTGTTTCTGGAAAGAGAAAAGAAAGAGAAAGGTGCTTTTCTTGGGGGTTTCCTCCCAAAGGGGACTGGAGCTGAGTGGGGGGAGATGAAGTGATGAAGTGCTTCTTCTGAGACCTCCTCCTGTTGGCTGATGGTTTGCCTTGATGTTACGAAGCGTCAGCAGTGATTCACCTCCGCCGTAACCGCCTTCCAGGATCGTGTGTGTTTATCTAAACTGTTTCCACGGGGAAAATTTTATTCCAACAACTTTTAGTCCACTGGCAACAAGTGGACGGGAGGAAAGCGCAGAGCCGTGCCTCTCGTGGTTGTGTGTGATGAGTCACACCAGATGCTTTACCTGCTTGCTGG
>PPHD01001613.1:5782-41419 GCA_002909625.1 Bambusicola thoracicus | reverse complement strand
GAAGGATTCTGCAGAATCCGCGCCTCCGGGAGGGGAACCCTGGGGACCCCAGAACAATTAAAAACAGCGGCAACAATCTGAGGAGGAACAAACTAATTTACTAAATATGCAAGATAACACACTATAATACAATATAAATCAAAAATAATTGAGAGAAAGATTGTCTGAAAGCCAACGGCCTTACGCTATCACTGAGGCCTTGCGAGCAGTCGAGAGCAGCAACAGCAGTCCGGCAGCGATCACCAGACGAGCAGGGGCGAAAAAGGGATGAGTCAGATGACCCACGTCCTTATATCTGCTCCCCTGAGCAGCAATGATAACAATACCCGAAAAGGCTCTTGGTCACTCGAAAAGGCTCTTGGGGAACGTAGTTCTTCTTCTCTTCAGGTACCCAGAAGTAAAGCATTAGCTCCCAGTACACTGCATGATGTTGTGATGTGGAATACCGATAACCAAAAATCATAAAACCATGACATGCAGACATGTAGAGTAGTCTGGAAATATAAGAGAAAGGGCTGGAGAAGGCAATCTGTGAGGGTTGAGAACGATTTGTGAGGTGAAAGAGTTGCTAGGTGGGTCTGCACTGAAAAACAGAGCAAAGAAAATGTTGGTCACAGTAAGCAGTGCAGTACTGGGTCTTTGTAAGAAGGTTTACTGAGGAGGGCAAGCAGTGGACTTGCAGTGCCGATTTGCAAACACAGTTTACTGCCAATCTGTTGTTTGTAAATGTGTGTCAGTAACAGCATATTTTAAAGATTAAAGCCGTCAAGGGAAAACTAATGCTGAGTTTTCAGGAGTTTATGAGATTGAATTTTCATGTCCAGTTCTACTCAGGATGAACACAGTTTTTTGCCTAATTCTTAGAGACTTTCCTATATGAGTCATTGTTCATGAGAGAATAGCAGCTTTATACACAGATGGTTGCAGAACAGAGTCACCATTGAGAGGAAAACACTAAGACATCTATGTCCTGCAGATACAGGGACACACATATTCAGAGATCAACAACTTTATCCACAGAAAGCAGACACTCAGTCCTGCTCAGTATGTTCAGGCAGAATCTCTTTCAAGATATAAGAAATCCCTAATGGGATTCAAGTCATGAGCAATGCATGGTGAAAAGGGAAGTTTAGTGTCAGTGAGATATCAACATCCAGGCTTGCGCATCCAGGAGGATTTGGGCTGGAAGACTGCCTGGCTGGATTGCTCTCTTTAGCTGGCTAGAAGCCTGGCTCTCCTTGGGATCAAAAGAAAAGCTCAGATGCTCTGGGACCCACCAGGCTTTGTAGATGATCTGGCAAGTCCAGATCACATCGCTAAGAACTGTACTAAACCAGAGAGAGGGATATTTGAAGGAAGGTTTATCTTGCTTTCATCAGAGGCTTCTTGGGATGTTTTCCTGCTTTTTCCAATGCTCCTTCATGTGATCTTGGACAGGTTCCTTCAGACGCTTAAAGTAGTTGAATCATGGATGTGCATGTACACATCTCCACATGTAGGTAGCTCTCAGTTCAGTGCTTCAGGTTTGAACATCAGTGCAGCTATAACAGTACGAAGGTCAGTGTGGGTGGGTTGTGCCTGTGATGGTGGGCCAACACTGTCATAGATGAAACAGGCAAGGGATAGGTTCCAAAACTGGAAAACCTGCCTACAGCATTATATGGATATCAGAAGTTTTCATGGGCTCTGACAATTAATACCTTGAATAATGAAAATGAGCTATTATAAGTAGAAGATACCAGTTCTCAATGGGGAAGATAGGAACCATGATTTTCAGGAAACTGAGAGGATGTTCTGCAGAAATAGCTTTCTGCACGGATCCCTTTTCCTACTTTTCTGCTATTAGACATTACTGGAAACAGGATAATAAATCAGACAGACCCATGGTCTAACCCAGAACTATTTGCCTCATGTTCTTGTATAAATGCTAGAAACTGAAATCCAAATGACCATAGCCTGACTGTTACTGATCCTTAAACAACATGATTCATAGGTAACATCTTCCTTTCAAGGGCTTTTCTCTTTTATATGAAATAGTTAAACTTTCAATAAAGAATTGCTTAAGATTCTGGTTTTAGAGTTCATCTGGAAGAAGAGAGGAGGTTAATAGTATCTGCTCTAATGAAAATAGGTGCTTAACAATCATTGAAATGGTGTACAGTCAGATCCCTGTAAGTATTCTCATCACTGTGAAGTGTCCCAGCCCCTACCCAAAGCATATGCTTCTTGCACCAAGAGGAATAGCAGCAAGACAGACTGGTAGAAGCTTTCTCCTGGAAGTCTGTAACCAGCTGATGAGAGCATATTTTTGTGACTTAGATATTCCGGAGTCTCAGATGGAGAGCAGAATGCTGAACTGCTGGAGAAAAGGCAAGGCGTCAAGATATCAGGCAAGGGGTTTTGTGACAACAGGATGTTGCTGACACCTAAGGCGGAGAGTCATTTATGAGTCACATTCATATGACCACATATGTCCCTGCCATGTAACAGGGTGGGACCTGCCCTGCCTCTCCACAGGGAATATGTTGACTGTAAGGAAGCTGATGTTATCAGAACAGTTTGTTGTTCTCAGCTTGTTTTCAAGACAGGAGGTGAATGGAAGCAGTCAGGTCTCCAGGTGAATTATCCTGGCAAACAAATCCAGTTTAGTCTTAGGTGAATCACCACAGAGTTCGTTCATTGCATATCACTGTCCTTTTACAGACAGACGCTCTTTATGTCTGACTCTAAAATAGTAGGTACAGCTCTGGACGCTGTTAAGACACAGATGACTAAACCTGCCCTGGAACATCACTACCTTCTGCAGCAGCCCTGGTAAGGCGATGCTGTCAACTCCGATCTTATTTGTGGAATTAACTATGTACACGGGGAGTTCCAAGATCAGCAGAGCCATCTGAAACAGGGCTAAATGCTGAATCAAAGGTAAAGCTGTTCTGTATCATTATTTTTTTTTAAACTGTGTTTGAATCCTATATTTGGCCACATGAATATGAGTCACGAATCTGACTCCTCTCCCTGGAATGTTTGAATTCCTGGACGCCTGAGTTTGCAAGTGTGATGCTCCAGAATATCTGGCTTAGGAGGTCCCTACGCTGCAGTTTGGTGGATGATGGGAGAGTTTCCAGGGGAAGCACTGCTATACATTATCCTGCTGTTTCACTCCACCCCGTGTATTCTCTAAGTTGCTTTTGGAAACACTGCTGACTAGACTAAAATTTTGTTCTGAGCTCACGTGTCTGTTCTTATGTCTCAGTTGTTTAAAGCACTGAAAACGGTCCTTTCTCATAAAAAGCTATAGCATGTAAACATGTTAAAAATTGTATCTTTTCCATACAAGCTCAGCATGTTTCCTCTCCAACAACAGAATTTCTGCTAGACAATTAGATTACAAAGGTCATTTAAATATCCAGTGCTATGTGTAGCACTGTGCTTCTTTTTAGTCTCTTCCTGAGCTGATTCTTGGCCTCAGGAGATCTGGTGCTGCTGTGTCTTGCAAACAGGTAAAGCCAATCAGCTATTTGTGTGATCCCAGCCTGTCATGACCGAAAAGCTCTCCTGTTCCAGCTCTGTTATTTTGAGCTCTGCAGGATCTTTTCAGCAAAGACAGCAGGAGCAATCAAGCTTTTTTTCCATGGGCTGGAGATATTGTCGGATGCTGTTTTAAAGAAACAAAATATTGACCATATCTACTGCTGTCAGATGCAAATGTTCTTTCAGTTAAGTGCCATGATATTGTTAGGTCCCTCTTGAGGGAATCTGCCTATCTCTACAGGGCTTGTTTCAGTGGCGTCATTTTAAGCTCCAGGTGCAGTCTGTAAAATCAAGCCAAATAGGAATTAGTTTATCTCTGGATGACTACGATTAAGGCTTTCTACAGTGTTACATGAAGTTGGCTTTTTCCCACTCACCAGCAGCATTTCAATTTGATAGAAAGTTAGAAATCTAAACTTGAGGTCTTCATGCTACAGCTTTTGGTGACAGACAGAGAGAAAAAGGTCCTCTTGAGGTGAGATTCATCCCATCCTAATGCAGGATGTGTTCATGTGACACTCATTCTAGAGCTGCCTTCTCACCACTAATTGGGAAACTGTCCCAGACCAGATGACAGAGTACAACAGTTGTGACAGCTCAGGAAATAAAATCTGTAGGGATGTTACAGCCAGAGGTATTGTTCGGATTGCTTGGTCAGACCTGCAAAGCACCGGCTGGAGAACACCTGCATCCTGACAAGGTGCTTTAACAGAGCTGGAACAGATGACAGAAAACAAGACTGGATCTAAAAGCTGATCGGTGCTCTTGCTGCTGCAAACCTTTGGCAGTGGCTTCTTTATCTTCCATCCACTGACTCTGGCTCTGATGTGTCACATGAAAATGCTTTCTGTGCCCATAACCCCTTTTCCCTACAAGGATCACAAGAATATCCCCAATAAAGACAACACACAATGCAAAAGCAAACACTGATCTAAGCCTTTGATAAGAGCTGCTCTCTCTGCAAGAAGTAAAGGCATTCTGCAGGTTAAGGAGAAGGACCGAACATATCTACAGAGAAAATGGCCGTGTAATTATCTGCAAATTGAAATGATTGTTTGTGGGACCTGTTCAGGAGACATGCACTTCAGTGACTGAAAGGGATCCTCTGTAGTGAACAGAGCCCTTCTGTTTACAGGTTGGATGTCTGTACACAGCCCAAGTGAAGTTGTGTTGATAGATTCAGAAAACAAATGTAAGTATGATCTTAGTGTTTACATTGGGTCTTGTCTGCTACTAGATGTAAAGTCCTGAAAAGCTGAACTTTGTAATTGTTTCAGGAAGTGGACAAACCCAGGACTAAAAACCTACTAAAGGCTTTCTCACTGATAAAGTTTAGCAACAGAACATATGCCCCTAGAAAAAGAGAAAGAAGAACAAGCTGGAAAAGCATAAAAATAGCAGAGGAAAAAGTATCAGAAACTAACAAAAGAGAAAGAATGGCACTGTTAGAGAATTCTGCTGATAGATGTACATGGATATATGCCATGATGCCAAGTCAATTGCTGTTTGCCAGACAAGGCACAGCTGGTGTGCTAGGAACACATAATGGATCATAGTTCAATAGTTATGAGAGAAAATGCTCTTCAAAGATGATTTTAAGCAATTTACCACAAATTCGGACAATCCAAAATAGAATTATGGATGGTAGTCCCAAAGTAGCTGAAAGAATAAGAGCTCTGCTCAGATGGCTGCTTATCCCTGCTAACTGAAGGACACCTCTGTTGAAAGTCACCTTCTGAAATGCTGCCTGATTGCTCTCTTCATAGATAAAGGTACCACCATTTCTTAAAACTCCAAGGAAAAGAGAGAAGGAAAAATACCATAATAAACTGTCACATGAATTAAAGCCTGTGCAGTCCCAGACCAGGAGACATGCATGCAATGGTCCACAATGGGCACAGAAGGAGGCAGTCTGTTCTGAATGTGCTCCTTATTCCTATGCACTGATCGCAAAGCATGAACCAATTGAAAGAATAAATATGAGGCTGTTCCTCCTTGAAAAAGGACGGAAGAGAAAAGAACCTGAATCATAGAAATAGGGCAGACCATACAGATGCAGTGGCCAGATAGGGTTGATTGTATGGGAACTGTTGAATCACGGCCTGAACCTCTGATTGACCACCTGAGGTGAGCACTGAGTCAGCTGCAGGGGCACAGGTGAACGCAGTTTTACCTGAGTGACCAGAAGGGGTGGAGCCTCGCTGCACCCCTCCTAGACCCCATTGAAGGGCTGACTCCCAAGGAGGAAGGATCTCTATCTGGAGATCCTCCCTCTGGGAACCTTTCAGCCAGCCCAGGATACGGGTAAGATCTTTATTTCATTTCTACTTTGTAGCAGCATAATTTTTCCTAATCCAATACCTGTTTGCCATACCGTTGATAAAAAGGAATATAGGAAACTTCTCCCATGGGAAAAATGCCGTAAATTCTGCACGCCCCCGGTGACCCACAGAAGCACACCTGCATCCTCTCCATTGAGACAGAATCTGACCCATGAGCCTGCAGGTGCAGAGCCCTGCTAGCACCAGCTGCTCGTGCTACCAGTGGGACAAGGCTGTGTGGGACACGCAGCACACAGGTACCACGGGCTGAGGCTGTGTGTGCAGAACGGGTGTTCGCAGCCAAAGTCACACTCCTGGTGGTGTCACAGCGAGACAAATGAAGGTGTCACCACGTGGTGTGCCCCGTGCACACACAGAAGGGTCTCACATGTGTGACACACACTGAATGCATGTGGAGCAAGTGGAGTGCTCGGTGAGCGCCGCACACACTTGGGAGTGTGTCACCCACACCTGTGTGTCACTGTGGCAAGCTGAAGGGGCTTGTGGTTTGTTACACTGATCCCAGTGCCTGTGAATTAAGGCTTGCTACAGAGTCGAGATGTTGACTGAGCAAGGGTGGGCCTTTATCTATTCAAAGATGGGCAAGAGACACCTGTAACACTGACCTGTATGTCACAAACACTCATGTCCCTCACACAGATATGTCACACTCACCCGTACTGCATGCTGACCTGTACACCACACACGTGTATGTCACTCACAGCTGTACGCCACGCAGCCTCGGATGTGTCCGGCGGTCAGGCAGAGCGGCTGTCCCACACAGACGCACCTCACAGGCACGCGAGTGACGTCATCACACACCTCTCTCAGATAAGCGGTGCCTCACGGAGCGTGTCACGGCTTCTCTCAAAAGCGCGCACTCGACGTCACCGCAGACACACGCGCTGCTTCTGACGACCGCACACCAGCGGTCTCGCACCCGTCCCCCCTCCCGCTCGCCGTCGCTCTGGGGGCTTCCGTGCCCGCTCCGCCCCTGTCCCTCCGCGCTCAGCGTGCGCCGCGCCCCCGCAGCGGGCGGAGCGGGACGGGGCGGGGCGGACGGGGTGCGGCCCTCCCGCAGCCCTCGCTCCGCGGGCGGGCGGCGGCGCCCCGGGCGGGCGCTGAGCGGGGGCCGCGCCGCTGCTGGCAGTATGTCGGGATCGCGCTGCCAGACGCTGTACCCCTTCTCCGGGGAGCGGCACCGCCAAGGGCTCCGCTTCGCCGCGGGGGAGCTGATCACAGTGCTGCAGGTGCCGGACGGCGGCTGGTGGGAAGGGCAGAAGGAGGACGGGCTGCGCGGCTGGTTCCCGGCCAGCTACGTGCAGCTCCTGGAGGTAGGAGCGGGACCGAGGGAGCAGCGGGGCTGCGCGGGTGGGAGCGGCGGCCGGGCCGGGGCACGGAGGGCTGCGCCGCGGTCCCATCCCGTAGGGCTTCGGCGACGCTCCCACTGCTCGCAGGGCGCTGCGCCGGGACGCCCCGTGCCCCGAGCGGGCGGCGCCCCGGGGCGATCGGTGCTGTTGAGTTCTGCTACGAAACGCGGGCTGCTCCGGACGCTTCTGTTTTTCGCTGTTGCTCAACGGCAGCAGTCAGCGGAGGAGGCGATGCAGCTCCTGGCGGCCATGTGTGTCGGCCAAGTGCTGGGCGAATGCCTCCTGCTCTTCTCCTCCTCCTTTCACTGAGCATCTCCGGGGTTGGTGCTCTGGAAGAGGTAACCCAGATATGTACCTTCTGCTGCAGCAGCTCCCAGCTGACAGAGCACCCTGTCAGCACACGTGGTCTTGCCCAGAGCACCTCAGGGACCTGCACAGCCCAAAGGCCGTGACCTCACCACCAGGATACTAGGAGGTGCTGTACCTTTGGTTGTCCTCACAGCCCTGCGGCTTGGGCAGAGGTTCCATTCCTGCAGCACTGCTTGCTCCCCAGCTGCCTTATTACTTTCTTTTCTGTGCAAGGAAGACAAGTGTAAAATTCATGTCTGCCTTCACAGTCTTTGCATTTGTGAAAGTGAAATCTGCAGCATCTCTTAGCACTGCCAGAATCTGCTGTGAGCCCATCACCCCTCCTGCCTGTGCCCTGGTGTCACTCAGTCAGGCCATGGGCATGATGCTGCAGTGAAACAGTTGACAGCACAGTGCTTCTCAGTCACCTCTGCCTTCCAGGTTTCTGCTGGGATGCATTCCCTGCTGGGCTGCGTGTGCCCCAGGCCTTCCCCTCTGGGACATGGGGAGGGCAGGATGCTTGGTACTGAGCAGAGCCAGACTGCTAGGTGCCTGCAGAGCAGTGTTCTGGTGGCAGGACATTTGCCTGTAGATCTGCAGTCACCCTTCTGTTTTGTCAGTCCAAATGAATAAAAAAATCTATGGTGTTTCCATGGAGTTGCTGTTGCTCATTCTTAGCTGTTGTACAGGAAAGCGGAGGCAGAATTTCCCCACTCATCATTACAGCAGTGAGGCCGGGGACTTCTCTCTGCCTCTGAAGCACTTGAGAATTTTTGTGCTATAGTTCAGGAGTGTGGGAGTCCGTTTGTTTGTCAGGTTTACCACCTACAAGATCTTTTACTGAGATACGTGAATGTTTGTGGTCTCACACGTTGCCAAACATTTACACATCTAACCAGGAATTCAGAAATCGTTGGAGGCAGAGTGGATCATGCAGTGAGACAAACCTTGCTCAGTGGGAAGTCACACAATGACTTTGTTTTATATCATCTCCCTCTTGGAAACTCCTTCCTTTCTGTAGAGGTCTGAGTGTCTCACAGTGTGCTTGGTGTAGTTGACCTGACTGAAGGCACCACGGCAACCTTGTGTCTTCCATTCTTTATCCCGAACACAGACACTGGGGCTGGCACTGGGGAGGTAAGAGCATGTGGAGGATGGGGCCATGAGCACAATCCTCTGATCAGCATCCATGCTGGCTTTGGGTGCCCCCTCCCTATGCCTTCTGGTTGCATTCAGCACTGTGTTGGGAGCAAAGTTTACCCTCACACTGCTGCTGAAAGAGGATATGACCTTCTATGGCTGCCCTAATAAGGGCAGTGCTCACACCAGCAGGTACTGCCCCCCACAGCTCTTTGCCCTGAAGGACAGCTGACTGCATGCTGTGCTGCAACATGAGGGAGCAGGTCATGATCCTCGTCCTTGTATGCTTGCTCGCACTGTCTGATAGCACTTGGCTATTGCAAAGAAAAGTAGGTGTTTGTGCCTGGTGGCTCACCAGGTCTAGTTTGAATGGCACAAGGAGGTAAGGAGGTTTGACATCCTCTTGTTCCTGCTCCCTGCTGTGGTTGGTTGGAAGGCATAATGATGGCTGGGAGGTCCCTGTCATGGCAGTGATGGAAATAGTAAGAACTGGAGAAGCAGTGCAGAGTCTGGGGAGGATAGCTTGGAAATAAAGATGTCTCTGTGAGTTCAGGAGAGGACACAGATGTCATAGAGCAAAAGCAATCACATAGAAGGCATGTCCTACCAAGAGAGGCTGAGGACATGTGAGTTGTCTGGTTTGGAAGGATGGAGGCTCAGAGATGACCTTGCTGCTGCTGGTAGCTCTCTGAGGAGGGGGAGCAGAGGGAGGTGCCAGTACTTTGCTCCCTGGTCACTGATGATAGGACATGTGGGAATGGGACAAAGCTGCCCCAGGCCAGGGTCAGACTGGACATGAGCAAAAAGCCCTATGCTGTGAGGGTGGTCAAAGACTGGAACAGGTTCTGAATGAGGTGACTGACATCCTGTGCCTGTCAGGGTTCCAGAGGTGTCTGGGTAATGCCCCCACTAAGATGCTTTAACTTTTGGTTAGTCCAGAAGTGGTCGGGCAGTTGGATCTGATGATCTTCGTAAGTCCCATCCGACTGAGCTCAGGAGGTTCTAGCTCTGTGATGGGGTTCCATCTCTGAGGCACAGCTGGTTGGTAGCAGTCAGTGAGGCTGCTGTGTTCTTGCTGTCAGAACTGGGAGATGTGTCTGGAGATCACCTGGTCTTTTTTCCCTGATTATGACATCATCATTATGAGGTTTTGAATACATTCAAGGATCCACAGCCTTTCTGGACAACCTATTCTAGTACTTATGTTTCAATGGGATATTATGTGTCTTAATTTGTGCCCATTGCATGTCATGCTTTCGCTGGATATCACTGACAAGAAGCTGCCTCTCTTTTTTATTTTTATTTATTTATTTTCAAACTGCCCCTCATAGGTTTTTATATGTATTGATTTTGAGTTATAGTCATGTCAGCAATGACTGATATGACTTGACAGTGTACAGCATGGATGTCCAACCATTTGGCTTGCCTAGGCCACAATGAGTCAAGAGAAATTTATACTTAAGGTATAAAAGTAACAAAATTTATTTTTTAACATGAAAACATGAAGTGCGTGGGATATTTGAGCTTGTTTTCATGAAATGAACGCATCAGTCTGGTTTGATGGAAGCAACTGCAGTTCTCAGTAAGCTCTCGAGGTTTTCAGTAGAGATTTTGGATGAAATGTTACTCTTCCTGTGCTTCATCCTTGAAAACAGTTGTTCACAGATATACGTACTGCCAAAAAGCGATGACATGAAGAAGTCATGGCTGTGAAGTGAGGGATGTCTTTCTCTGGTAAGAGAGGGCTTGATCACATTTTACTTCAGGTTGAACGTCTGACTGCAACTCTATCCATTCCATATAAAAATTTACAGGTAATACATTTATGTTCCCTGAAAATGGAGTTGCAGATTGTATGGGAACTGTTGAATCATGGCCTGAACCTCTGATTGACCACCTGAGGCGAGCGCTGAGTCAGCTGCAGGGGCACAGGTGAACACAGTTTCACCTGAGTGACCGAGAGGGTCAGCCATACTGCACCGCTCCTAGACCCCATTGAAGGGCTGACTCCCCAGGAGGAAGGGTCTCTATCTGGAGATCCTCCCTCTAGGAACCTTTCAGCAAGCCCAGGACACAGGTACAATCTTTATTTCATTTCTACCTTGTAACAGCATAATCTTTCCAACCCAATACCTGTTTCCCATACAGCCATACACAGATGTACCAAAAGATATTTTTTTTTTTGACAATATGGAAATCTGATCTCAAATTTCTTTATTAAATGGAAAACAAGGCTGCATGTTTTTCGCTTTTCCCAGGACTGTGTTTAGCCACTGTGTGAAAATGCATGGCATGATTTTTCATAACTTCAGCTTGCTGTAACTTAAGTTTCGTTTTGAATGCTATCATGGTTTGAAATGTAGCACAGATAAGTTGATTTCCCACCTTGAAGGCACACGTTTGACTCACTTAAATGAGTGGTCAAATCCACCAGAAAGCTGAATCTGTGAGCCATTCTTCATCTTCAAGTTCCAGCACAAGTTTTCCTTCTGATTCCATAGATTTCATGGTTTCATTTCTCAAATGATAAAATCCTTTTGGCATTTCACCTCAACACAGCCACCTTCCTTCAGAAGAGGAAATGGTGACCCCACAGTCAGCGCTCCCACTTCTATGGAATTCCTGGGATTGGTAATGATTCAGTGCCCTGAACTTCACAAAATTCTCAGCTTTCGTGACAGTGTAAAGTGTTTAACACATGGGTCTCAATTAGACCGTGTGTGTGTGGCAGGCCCCAGAGGTGGGTCAGCCCTGTGCCATGCACTCCACTGCATAGAGTTTCACTGTCACCTACAGTCTGTGTTTGGGCTACGTGCAATCAACTCATGAAAAATAACACTAAAAATCACAGAATAATGCTAAAAGTTTATGGCCTTTCAAGGCCGTGTTTCCAGCTGCCCAGGGCTACATGCAGGCTGCGGGTGGATCATGCTTGGTTTAGGGATGGTCATGTACTTCTGGCCTTCTCCTCCCTCACATGCACTTCTGCTTTGGTCTGACCTTTTGGCCACTTCAGCAGAACCAGAGACTCTTATCAGACTGCTGCAGTCTAAGGCTTGTCCTTCCCATTCTGGTGCAAAAAGGAATCTTTGGGTGATGAGGAATGCTTCATTGCAGTGAACACAGATGCAGAGAAGGTGGAATGTGGTGTGCAATATAGCGAGTGAGGATTTCTTAACAGCTGTAGGCAACAACACATTACCTACCCAGAGGCTCTGCACCCCACCTGCAGGAGAAATGCCTGGGATGATAATGTGCGCAGACAGATTTCTGTGCAACTCCAGACCTAGGAGCATCCCTGGAAAAGTTTTGGGTGTGTTTCAGTTTGCCACAACGGGTATTGGTACAGAACAGCGGCAAGAGGGGGTGGGGGACGGGTGGGAGGTGTGGAATGTACTCCAGGAGGTGCTTTGCTTGGGGTTCTCTGGGGAGATACTGGCTGCTGCATCTGTCTGTTCTGAGATATGCCTTGCATGAGGATGGAGTGATGTGTCATTCAGTCACATTGCAAGCGGTTTGTTTTAAAATCTATTTTGGGTGCCGTTTTTTGTATTTGCGGTTAGCTGGGAATCACTTACATAAGCAGAAGCAGCAGTAGCAACATATGCAAATTTGCTGATAATTGTCAGTAGTTTTTATAGCTGCAGCCATCCCCCAGATGTGAGCCTTTGTGTGAAGCACAGCATGTGCTTCCAGGCCGGCTGGAGGTGGCTGTGGAATCTGAGTGAGCTGGATGGAGTAGGGCTGATCTTGTCTGCACAGCATGGCGTGCTGGAACAGTGAGATGTTCTAGAGGGAAGGAGTCGCGTGCTGTCCCCGATGCCTGGAGCACATGCAGGCAGCATCGTGTGTTACTTCCACTGCTGTGGAATAATAATTGATAATATCCCGGGGGGGACTCATCTCATGTAACCCAACCTGTGACCCACGGGTATGGGAAGTGCCAGAGGCAGAACAAGGAGATGGGGGGATGCTGGGCTCCAGAGCCGCTTTCTTCTTCATGCCAAGGTAGTGATGGGAACGGGAGTGAAAGAGATTAATGGAAGCAGTAATACTTCTGATTTATTTGATAATGGCAGAAGAACTGTAGAGGATTTCTGCGCCAAGCTGTATCTTGTAAGCAGATGTGATCTGGGGAGACACTG
This sequence comes from Bambusicola thoracicus, assembly GCA_002909625.1. NCBI lineage: Eukaryota > Metazoa > Chordata > Aves > Galliformes > Phasianidae > Bambusicola > Bambusicola thoracicus. Next base: position 28,564 of record PPHD01001613.1, on the reverse strand, counting down.
TACTTAAGGAGAACTTTCAAACATTTCTGTAAAACAGAATTTTGCTGAAATCTCCACTTTTACGTGGGGGGGGAAAAAAAAAAAAGCTTTTTTATTTCTCTACCTCCAGCTCGATGTTGGAGTGTATTTTGATCAACGACCCCAAAATATTTTGTCAGAAGATGTGCAGTCAGTGCTGTGCAGGCGGCTGTGGGCTGCCGGCTTTGTTGGGCACTATATGAGGTGTGTGGTGTAGAAGGGAGATGCTGGCAGCTGTTGGAGTGGGGAGGTGATGCTGGCAACCGTATACATGAGAGTGAGGTTGCACTTGCAAAGTACCTGGCTGGCTCGAGGTACCTGAGCCCTGGGCTTTCTGTTGCAGTGTCTGTACCTCTGTGCACAGTGCCGCTGCTTTGCTTTCTCAGCAGGTCCTTCTTCATCCTGGATGTGGTTACCTGATGCCTTCATTCCTGTATCTCTCCTCTCAAAAATCAGCTTGATGTCAAAAGTCACAAGAGAGAGCAACAAGGGGGATGTGTGATGGGCTCCGGTACCAGCACAGCTGATGCCGCTGCTACTTTCTGAGCTGTCCCCAATGTGGGGATGAGTGTATGTGATCTTAGAGGTGCTTTTGAGATAGCGACAATGAGAACGGTCTGATATCGCTTCAAAATTTGAGAGGGTGACTGAGACTGCTATGGACAGATGTAGAGCATGCAGCTCCCCCTTGAACACACTGCAGTTCAGCCGGTGTCTTTCTGCAGTCAGGATACATGCAGCTCTGGCTTGCACAGGCACTTTGATTTCAAAGGGTCATTTCTGATGTCTGTGACTATCTGCAACTTCTCGCATTTGAAACTTCTGGTCATTGGAGCACCTACATTTCTGGAGAATGAGAATAGAACTAACCTATTTTCTCCTGATAAAAGAATGGAGAAGTAATGTTTTGCTCTGAGAAGATCATTTTTTGATCGATACTTTGAGATTTTAAAGCCCTGTGAGAAGGTGCAGGCTGCAATCCCTTGCTTGTAAGAGTGTCAGTCGTGTGTATGGTGAAAATTGTTTTCAACTGTAGAAGTTGTAGGAAGAACTTCAAAACTGAATATTACTGTTAATACCCCAAAATGTGTGTAAGGGGGGGGGTTCCTGTTGGCAGATGGGGGATTTTGGCGAGCTCTTTTTCCTTCTGGACAAGGTGAGGTGTTGCAGGAGCTGCGCTCATGGATGCCGTGCCTGTAGCATGTGAGAACAGTCAGACCTCTTGCCTTGCAGAAATTGCATGGAACAGAATTTTTAAAAATGTTTTTATTTACCTTCAGCAAAAAAAGATGAAAGCGGGTCACAGGAGACTTATCCTGGAAGAACCTCTTTCTACCCGTAGGTTGCAAAGGGAGTCTCACTGCAGGGATCTGCGTGGTAGATAATGAAGATCAAATGAGTTGCTGATCACCTGCATTGTAGGGAGTGGATATATACTGAAGATGAAAAATGCAGATCATTTAAAGACTGCTTAGTTCACTGAGAAATTCCCTGTTAATTCCGTGCTTTGAATGGGACACCCATCAGGAACCAGCCTGATGGGTCTGGCAAGCAAGCAGCACTGCCAACGTGTCGTAGAGTAACTGAAATAAAGCACTGATATCTCTGCCTTTGATTTCAGGTGCTTCCAGGGAGCACTTGCTCTGTGTGGCTTTGTCATAATCCAGTGCTCACGGGATCTGTCTCGCTGTGCATGCATGGTTGATTTGCTGGAAGCTTCCCAGGAGTTTTGCTTGTTGCAGTGGCTGCTCCCTACTGTGCACACTTCAGCAACGATGTGAGGCTCTGTGCTGGGCAGAATTTGCAAACAGATTTGCAGACCTACTGGGGAAACCTGAAACAACCATAATGGGTTTGATGGTCACCATTGTGTGCTCTGCTCACTGTCAACTGTTTACATCAGTTTGAAGTGTCCTTAGCCGTATTTAATTGCACATTGCACTCCCTTGTATTGGTATGAGCCACTCAGTGCAGAACAGTGTAAAATCAAGGCCAACCATTTCTTCAGCTGGTTTTTCAAGAGCAGGGTGCTTCAACAAGTGTTTGCATTGAAACATGTGGGTATGATATTGCATAGCTGGAATGTTTACGTCATGCCACTGCGTAAAACATTACTTATTAAGTGTCCCTCTTGTAAATGCCTGATTTGTGGTAGGAAGCCCAGGCCATCAGCCATGCAGATCTGCAGTGTGCAGTGCAGTACAGAGGCCAGGCCTCTGCAGTGTGTGGCTGCAAGCAGAGCAGGGGGTGGGCATGGGAGAGCAGCAACCAGTAGGAGTCCCTGGCACACCTGCCACCACAGCCACGGAACACTTCTGGCTGATAATACTGGCTTGGGTTGAGGGGCAGGGCAGGCTGCATGTGTGCTGCAAAGCTGCTGCTGTGTGCTGTTGGCCAGAGGACTTTCTCTGTGCACACTGTGGTCACCATCTGGAGGAGGCACTTCTTGCTCCTGCTAGTAAGCCAGTTTTCCACATGATGCTGTAAAAAGAGCTTTTACATCAGTTTAGTACATTTGTGGTTAGCCTTTCTGCTGGCAAATTCTTAAAGGAGGATGAGGTGCTCAGGAACTACCACTCCATATTTTGTAGAACGCCTATAGCAGTGACACAGGCCAGCACCTTTTAATATACATCTTTTTCATTGCTTGTGAGCAGTCCCTTCAGTTTTCAGTTCCTGGTTATGGGCTGCTTTGGAATGAATTTAGGCAGACTGATAGGTGACTTTCAGAGGCCTTTGGTCTCTGATTTTTGGGCTCCTAGGCAAAAGGTCAAGGTCAAAACTACTTCCTTGGCACTGCTGGGGAGCAGTCTGGCACTTCATCCTATGCATGCAGTTGGTAACAGTAGACTCTTCTTGAGCCACAGATATGCCCACTGTGATGCTGGCAGCAAAAGCAACATGGTCTTCCAGGTTTGTTTACTGTACAGATTTCCCAGGGTTGTCTCTGCTCTACAGCACCTTGAAATAGCCCTCTGTACCTTGCTACCATGGTCTCCAAGCTGTAGCAGAATGAAGGTGTCTTCAACATTGGCTGTTTTGTCTTGTATCACTGTTTTCACCTCTACTGATCAGTTCTGTGTCTGTCATTTCTTTTTTCATAGGGGAAGAGAGGGCTCAGTGAAAGGTAATTAAAAGTTTGAGAAGACATGGGATGGATCAGGCCAAGGTCTGGAAGGAAGATGTGTGAAAGAGCTTTCCATGGCTGTCTAACGGTGTGCTCCAAGGCAAGGAAAGCACACAGCTGATGTGGAAGCTGTATGGTGTCTTCTTGGCATAGTTGTATTCTCCTTTGCCACTCTAACATCAAATCCAGAGCTGAACAGCATTGCTGGTAGTGCTGCCAGAAGATGGGTGATGCTGCAAGGCATGTTACATAGGAAGAAAACCAAAAGCCACCTCTGGGCTGTTTATATAACCTGTAATTGTCAAATTATCCCATTAGCACTATGTCTTAGTCTTTGAAGTATCCTCACGCACTCAGCTAGTCCAGGAATGGATAAAAGAGAGAACAGCTTGAGAGGGCCGCAAAGATGCTCAGAGGGCTGGAGCAGCTCTCCTGTGAAGACAGACTGAAGGAGTTGGGCTTGTTCAGCCTGGAAAAGAGAAGGCTGCTGGGAGACCTCATTGTGGCCTTCCAGTATCTCAAGGGAGTCTGTAAACAGGAGGGAAATCAACTTTTTATTTAGGTAGAGAATGATAGGACAAGGGGAGATGGTTTTAAACGGAAGGAGGGAAGATTCTGGTTAGATGTCAGTGGGAAGTTTTTCTCTGAGAGAGTGGTGAGATGTTGGAACGAACTGCCCATAGAGGCTGTGGATGCTCCATCCCTGGAGGTGTAAAAGACCAGGTTGGATGGGGCCCTGGGCAGCCTGGTCTGGTACCAGATATGGAGGTTGGTGGCCCTGCCTGTGGCAGGGGGTTGGAACTTGATGATCCTTGGGTCCCTTCCAACCCAAGCCATTCTGTGATTCTATGAGGGTGAGAGGGGAGCAGAGGCACATTACAGTTTAATGAAGAGTCCCAAAGTTCTCATATTATCTTCCCATATTTGATCCTACCCTTTATCTGAGACTCTTGTAAATAGACCTTGCCTCTCAGAGAGATATCCATTAGCTCAGAGTTAACTCAGATCTCTAACTGAGCCTGCAGTTTGCTTTCTGGCATTTCAGCATCGCTCACTGCCTCTGTTACCTACTCAGGCTGATTCAGAGACATGGTCAAGCAGGACCAAAACTGTTAAGGTAGAAGCAGTAATTGTATGAACAGCAAGAAAGAGGTTAAAATGAGTTTCTACCCTCACCTGAGAGCTCAGTGGGCTGCCAGTGGACCATCTTTGTTGTAGTGAAGTGGGAGAAGCAAGGATCTTTGAGCTGATGGACACTGTCTGGGACATGGAAGATATGTGTGGGATTACAGTTTTTACTCCCATATTTAATACTTTTCTCACTAGTGTAATTTATTTGCTAAGATGTTACCTGTTTATTGTAGACTTACTGAAGTGCTTCAGGCTTTTGACTAGACTTGCAAATATTGTAACACTCGCAAATATTTTTAACACAGTTCTCACTCTTTTTTTGTTGAATTCCTTGAGAAACGAGCTGCATCTCCGGGACTTTGTGGTTGTATTGCTGGACTTCTGAGTTGATGGAGACTTTCTCTTTTGTTTCTGCTTCTTGATCTCTGACTCATTATTTTTTGACTTTGCACAGAAGTTTTATTGCTCCTTGACTGCTTCTTTTCTTAAAGTCTTCACAGAACAAAGGAGTTCATTCTGACAAACCTAATTGTGTTAGTTGGTCTGACACAAGGTGCCAGCTCTCTGAACTGTACCTAGCACAGATGCTTATGCCATCATGGCTATTGCATTGCTATCCAGTGTTCTTTCATTCTGCTTTTTCCCCTGATACTCCCAGAAAGTTGGCTGGTTGTATCTGCTTCTTATTCCTGATCCTTTCTAATTCACCTATTTAGCACTCAGTCAGGTTTCCAAAACAGAACTGCAGTTGCTGTGTGCCCACATGCTCCTCCTTGAACCACATACCACAAAGCCAGATCTACAGTGACAAGCTGCTGCTTAGCAAAACCAGTTGCAAAGTGAGCTTTCTGCAGTTGCTGTAGAGGTGAGGCTGGGCTGTAGAAAGGCAGCATCATGAGCTGGCAAGTTTCTGGGCAGAGAAATGGAAATCTGGGGGGACAGTGATTGCAGGAGGGGGGACAGAGATTAAAGAGTGAATTTGATTACTGATATGGCAAAGTGCCATTTAAAAATTGAACAGAAGAGGAATTATAATTCCAAGGGATAGGCAAGTGACTCAGAAAGCAACAGTCAGAAACTGGATTGATGAATGCAGTGTATTCTGCAGTCCCAGAGAAATCTTTGTACTGTTTGCAGAATTCTGTTTAAAAATCCTGCTGAGGGCTGTGTGTATAGTACATGGCTGAGTAGTTCCAGCACTGCCCTTGTAACGAGCTGCCTTAGCAGCAGATTTGCTTCTATCGTGCCAGCTGCTGTATAATGGGACTAATTCATTACCCAAGGCCAAGTAATCACTCTCAATAGCAAGATTTACAGGAGAGCCTATGACTTATCCCATTGTGCTACGAACTGCTGATTATCACAGTGATAGCTGGCACCAAATGAAGACTGGAGTTGAACCTCGGTATGTTGTGGGATAAAGAATGGAACTTCAGGTATTTCCAAGACAAAATCATGTTTAAATGATCTATGGGTCTGTTTTGGAAAATTGTTTTGATTGCCATCTCAGCTACATTGCTCCAGGCATTGCTGTACTCCTTCACTCCTGTGCCCTCTACTCTTGACCAGTTTGATTTACCAAAGCTGAAAAAAGACCATTGAATTATAAAATCAGGAAGGCTGGAAAAGACCATTAAGATCACCAAGTCATCATCCCATCACCACCATGCCCACTAAACCACGTCACTTGCTGTCACATCTGCACGTTTCTTAAGATCTCGGGCGTGGTGACTCCACCACCTCCCTGGGCAGCCTATGCCAGTACTGGTGAGAGACAAAGCCCTCCCTCAGCGCTGGCCAGAGACATGGTTACAGTACCCCGCACAGGGAGTTTGGCAAACCTGATTCTTACTTGGAGGAGGTAGGAGACAACATGGCATCTTCCACCATTTCTCATTTATGACCTCCTGCTCTGGCATCTTGTCAGTTTTGAGGCAGGATCTGCCACATCTCAGAGGTGGCAATCTCTGCTGGAGCAGAGCAGGATATTTTCTGATCATGTTGGAGCTTTACAGACACGAAACTGACGTCTGAAGACCATCCTCTGGCTGCAGGCAGCCTGTGAAAGGGGAAAGGCACTGAAGGCTCAGCTGCTACCCTCACTGTGAATCAGGGACACGTATGTGGAGTGTGTACCAACTGAAAACTTCAACTCTCGTGGTAATTTTTCTTCTAGTAGGTTGGAGAACTTGGTCACAGAACTCCACTCAGTGATGCCAAGCAGTGTTCTTTCTGTCACAGTTTTATGTGCTTGCTCCTTCCTTCTGGATGTCCAAATGAGTACCACTCCAGTATGATCTGGGAAGCATGGGGACTGCCAGCTCCTATGTGACCATGACCCAACAGCACAGTGTTCACCACGCTTCCTTCTGCAGGCCAAGAGCTGCTCCACACAAATCTCCTGGGCTGAGAGACAGTTTACAGCCACGTGTAGATCATTTTAGATAAGCAGATCATCTCGTTAAATCATTTGCATGAGTGTCACATGGGAAGCTGCCCACATCTTGTCAGTTCTGGCCTGCAGGCTGTTGTTTGCCTGCAGGCTGCTTACATGGAGGGCTGGGCTGCCTAAGCCACAAACCAACAGTGCTACAGCATCAGCTGCACAGATCTTCTTTTGGGAAGGCTGCTTCTGCCTCCTCATTTTCCTTTCTCTCAGCTGACCTTAGTGGACTTTGCATTAGGCTCAGTGTCTCAGAAACCAACGGTCTCATTCCTTTCTTGGAGTTAATGATGAAGAGGAGTGTTCGTTCTGATTTTTGGTGCTTTGGTAGGACTGGAGGTGTTGCTGGTGCTGGCATGCATGGATGATCACGAGTGCCATCCTAGTGCTGTGCACTGGGTCTTTGCTAAATATGGGCTCCTGGGCTTTGCACTTAGAAAGATGGTGATTCCTGGAACACATAGGATGAAGCTGGCTGCACAGAATGGGATAGCTTTGTGCTGGACAAGATATGGATCTCTGGAAATAGCTCTTTTGTGACTCTAGGATGAGAAATACGAAAGCAGGAATCTCTGTACTCTCTGTGTTAGCACTGGTTGGTGTTCTGTGAGTGTGCGTGCGTGAGTGTCCCTGATTTATGTAATGCTGTTAAAGTCACATGCCTGAGTCTCCTCCTCCCCTCCCTCTTGAGCTGCCTTTTGCAGCATGGCTGCTCCTGAGCTCTGACAGCACTGCTGGGTTCAGCAGATGTGCCCTGGCAGTCGGTGAACAGGCGTTCAGGAGATCCAGTCTGTTTCCAGCCCTATTGTCAGCCTCCGGAACAAATGAATCTCAACACTTTTTGCCCAGTACAGAACTTGACTTGCCTTGCAGTGCTGGAGGATCCAGTGGAGGGGAGAGAGCTAGAAAGCCCCTTTCCCCCTCCCCATGGGAGGGAAGCATGCTAGGGAGGTTACTCGGAACTGCTGTGCTCAGGCTCTTCCCTCACTGCTGGAAAGGAAGGTTTCCTGCTCACCAATCCTTATGCAATCTTTTGCTGGATTTTTATTTATTTATTTATTTATTTATTTCTCCCCTTACAGACTTCATGCTTTACCTTCCCTGCACCAGGAGAGAGCTGCTGCACCCTCAGCATTCCCCAGAAGCAGTTATGTGTTTGGGGTGCCGCGATGCCAGCTCACCCAGCTGCTTGCCAGTGGGATGTTCTCCTTACGCTTTCTCTAATGCCTAGTTGAACCAACCAGAGAGCAGGGTCTGGGTGGGAGGTGATACTGCAGACAGCCTTATCTTCCAACATCTAGGGGCCGCTGCATTGCAAAGGATTCGTGTCTGAGAGAACACCGTCTTGGAAAGGCAGATTTTTGCACAGGGATTTTAATCTGCTGAACCTGCCCCTTTGCACATAGAGCTGTGTGCTGTGTCTGCTGGTTTGGATGTCTGAGAGTAAACAAATCACAAGTTCTGTTTGGTACATCTATCCCCCGGTCCTTTTGGACCTCTGATAATCCAGACTGTTGTCTCTCATGTGTGTTATCTGAATAGGAGAGCGATCACCCTTTGTCTTTAGCAGCCTATTGACTATGGGGCTGGTCACAACCCATGCTACTCTTTAGAGCTACTGGTTGAAAATTTCGACTGAGGAGAGATTTGCAGTCCAAACAGTTTCTTCAGTTTCATTGTGTAGAGACAAATGTATTTTTTTTTTTTTTTTTTTTTTTCTGTGATAGGGTGCCATTGTCCTAAATTGTAACACTGTGCCTGAATAGCCTCACCCCCCACACACTCTCCGTGTAACTCTGCATTTAATTCCCACATCAACAGTAGTAAATTACAAGAGTGGCTGCAGTGGGAAGACTGCCCCTGCAAAGATTTCAAGCTGCCATGTGTTCACACAGCAGACACTGCCTGGATCTTGGCTGAAATCAGTGCAAGGTTTCTCCAAATGCGTTTGCATTAGGGGAGTGGGTACCTGTAATGCAGAAAGGCCTGTGCATATCCCACAGGAGTTTGCATCTGTGGTCCATTCTGTTCTCTGGATAACTGGAGGAGAGACTTTGTGCAGTTACATTGACACAGCTGCTAGAAGTGAGAGCAGTAATACAAGCGGTAGGGGTTGGTCGTAAATCACCAACGCTGCAGCCTTGCGGGTCTGTAAGGGTGCCCTGGACTTAGTTATCCAAAAAAAGCCAGTGTGGCTTTTGATGGATACTCTGCTGAAGTTATCTGCTACAGAAGTGCTTGGACAAAGAACCACTTGCAACAAATTAACACTGGCGAGCCAATCCAAGGGTTTTTTTTTTTTTTTTTTTTAATGGCTGCTGTATGATGAGAGGTAATGGCCTTAAGTTGCACAAAGGGAGGTTCTGGTTTGGCTGTTAGGAAAAATTTCTTCTCTGAAAGAGTGGTGAGGTGTTGCAATGGGCTGCCCATGGGTCTGGTGGAGTCCCCATCCCTGCAGGTGTTCAAGAAACATGTAGATGTGCCACTGAGGAACGTGGCTTAGTGGGTATGGTGGGGTGGGAGTAGATGATCTTAGAGGTCTTTTCCAACCTCAGTGATTCTATGATGTTTTGTGTTACCTTGCTATTTAGTGCTCATGTAGGGTTTTGTTGTGTTCCAAGCAGTCACTTTCAGTCACTTGGAGACGTATGCCAAAATCGATCTTTAGTCCTTTCTTTGAAAATAAAGGTGATGTGGGCTGACAACTTCTGCCTTCCTGCTGCTGGGTGGTTCCACTGCTTATTTAAGTGTAGCTCCTAGCACCTCTCGGTGGCATCCAGCTGGGGTGTACACTTCTGCTGAGAAACGCAGCATGAGAACTGTTAAGACTGTTAGGCATGTAAATTACGACTGCCTAAATTGTGTTATCAAAATATTGTCAAGGAATTGATCATTGCAACACAGGACACAATTTTTCATTTGTTGTAACCGTTTTCCTTTATTTATGATGTTCTCTTCCTTGACAATTTCTACATATGATTCTCAAGGTGAGACATTTATTTTTATGTTGGTAAGCCCCTCTTTGGTGTTGCCTCATTTTTTACTTTCCTCTGTCTGCTTGGCATCAGCTCCAGTAGGAAGGCAACTTCTTCAGTTGAAGGAGTTAAATATATCACCCCAGAAAAGAGCGAGCCAGATCTGAAAGCTGTTCCTGTGAAACTAAATTTGATCTCGGCCATGCTTTCTGTCCAAAGAATTTCTCTTTCAGTGCAGACCATGCTCAGAGCATTCTGAGAAAAAGGCTTTCAGTTCAAGATTCCTTCTTTGAGGAGCACAAGATGAAGGATGAGACCCACAAGTTACAGCAAAGTTGTTAATTCTCTGTATTTTTAAACAATGTTATGCTGGAGAACAGTAATAGTAACATTAATTGAATATTAATGAGATGACCTCCCATATTTCCATCAAATAATGGAGGCTTTGTTTTTCTTCACATAGTGAGATCCTGCAGCTGTGCAGGATTCACCAGGGAATGAATACCTTCTGCAATCACACCAACTATTCTCTCTTAATCCAGTCAATTACAGAAACATGGGATGGACAACAGAAAGCTTCTGCAGCAGGAGCACCTCTGCACCAGGGAAGGTGAGGAGAGATAGATCCTTAGCATGAGGGCTGTAGGAAGGCAGTATGTATGCAGATGTGACGCAGACCCTGCTGATCCTCGTTCATCCATCAGCTCTCACTGTTCTGGCTCAGCAACTGGCCCTGTAATACTGAGTCCAATGCAAGGGATGTTGAGGCTCAGGATTTGGTAGCCCCCTTGGTGCCATTGCCTGAGTGGCTTTGGCAGGATGGAAGGTTGGTTTTGTGTGGTTTGGTATAGCCTGCCCTTTGATCAGCCCCTGTAGCCTCCCTCTGTGAACCAGGTGTCTTAGCAGGAGGTGACCGACTGTTTTCCTGGGGTGGCTTTCTGCAGGGTGAGCTCACAGGACCACCAGAGCCTGTTAAAAGGGTATGCTGGGAGTGGGGATGCTGCAAGGCAGCTCAGTGCCTGCTGGGACTGTCCCTGGGGCCACACAGCCTGGACTCAGGGTTCCCCAGCTCTTCCCTGGCCTCTCTACAGCTTTGGTGCTGGGGTGAGTCTGGCTGAGCGCTCAATCTGGAATGAAACTGGGGTCCAGTCACAACAGGCTCCTCTGAGGAGGAGTTTAGAAAGCACAGGGTCCATTCTAAACCTTGTGCTGTGTAGAAGGACTACATGCATTTGACAGATCTTGCTGAGGGGCCTCGCGCGTTATTAAAAGCTACAGAGTGAGGAGACCGTTAACCACCACCTCTTGTAGCAGGCGAGCAGCTTGAGGACAGGAAGTTGGTGATATGGCTTCTCTTGTTCTGAGAGGACTCAAACTTAGAGCTCTCAGTTCCTGGGAAGCATGTTAGCTGTCAGGCTGTGCCCTGAAAATCCTCCTGCTTGCCAGGGTAGGCCGTCTGTGCCGTCAGCAGGCAGGAGCCCAGGGGCCACAGGAAGAGCAAGCAAAGGGAATCCGGTGGGACTGCAGGTTGCTTATAAGGTTTGAGGGCTGTTTCTGGTGTGATGGTCCAGTGTAGGCAGACAGGCGAGCTCTGGAGGAAAAACTTCTCAGTCTAACACGCAGACAACAAAAAATAACTTTACCTTACTTTACTTTAGAGAGACAAAACAGTTACTAAGATTCCTTTATAGTCAGATGAGAAGAAGTTACACCTGAGTTGAACTCTCCCGACGCTTTTTCAGATGTCCTGGAGGAGCTAAATCTTCCATTTCTCACCAGCGGTTATGGGGCACAGCTGTACGTACCTGCATTCACTCAGATGAACTCTGCAGTGCTGTACCCAACTGGAAAGTTTCACCAGCCAAGTGTTGATGTCCCTGCACTCAGAACTCTATGACTCTCTCCACGAGAAGGCATGCTAAAATGCAATTTTCATGTCTTGCCAAACTGTTCTTCCTATTGCTAATTCAAAGTTCTGGAGCTTGAGTTGCTATCAATCTGTAGTTTGAATTCAGCATCTGTTCTGCCTTGTCATGCTTCTCTCCTTAGGCATGAGACCAAGGCTGGCATTTGGTGTCCTGGAGGAGGTGGGACCTGCCTGTACGTGCAGTGCTGTGCTAGGGCTTCTGACTCCTTTCTGTGGCAGCAGAACATGAAAATGAAAGTAGTTTTTTTACAAGACAGTAAGTGTCTCTCAGGTATGAATCGTAACCATTTTGTCTTCTTTTTGTTTTGCTTTCTTTACACACCTGTGCCTCCCTGAGCCTGACACAGGTATTCAGGCAGTGGCGTTCAGTCTCACAGAAGTCACAGAGGGGGTCGTCCTGTGGACTTCATAGAACAGAGGGGTTTCAGTTTTGAAGGGACCTTCATAGATCATCAGTTTCAATTGTCCAGCCACTTCAGGGCTAACCAAAAGTTAAAGCATCTTAGTGGGGGCATTACCCAGACACCTCTGGAACCCTGACAGGCATGGGGCGTCAGCCACCTCACTCAGAACCTGTTCCAGTCTTTGACCACCCTCACAGTACAGGGCTTTTTGCTCATGTCCAGTCTGACCCTGGCCTGGGGCAGCTTTGTCCTATTCCCACATGTCCTGTCATCAGTTCCTGTTGGTTCTTCTCCTCAGCAGTCACAGATAGCAATGAGGTCACCCCTCGGCCTCCTCCTCTTCTAACCATATAACCCAAGTGTCCTCAGTCTTTCCTCACAGCATGTGCCTTCTAGGCCTTCTGCCAGCTTTGTTGCCCTCCTCTAGATGCTCTCCAGTGCCCTAATGTCCTTTTTATATTATGGAACCCAGAACTTCATAAAATACTCGAGGTGAAGCTGTGACAGTGGACCTTCATGCACAGCTTCAGGAGAGAAGTGGTGCAGGTGAGGTACTCCGAAAAGGGCAAGCTGCTGACAGAGGAGACTGACCTCTCAGGAGCTTTCTTTTTTGTGTATTCCTTGGAGGATGTTTACCTTGTCCCTGGATTAGCTGTATCAAACGCTGTGCTGCAGTGCTGCTCTGCTTTTTCTGCTCTGCACAGCATAGCAGCTTGCTGCCAGGAAACTCCTAACCCTCTATTTCACATTCATTCTAGATTCAAAATAGAATACCTTTCACAGAGACATGAGTCCAGGCCTTAAGAATCCCATCTAAAGCAATGAGATGTGATTGCCAGACTCATTAGAACTTGCTTGCTTTGTATAGTTACAGTTTTTTGCAATCCCCAGCTTCAGACTACCTCAACTGCAAGAAAGATTGTGGTTCCTGTGCAAGTTGTTCACTGGTTCATGTGGAAAGGGCTTATAGTCTAGATAGAAATTTTCTCTGTACCTCTTCAAGGTAATACTGTCCACGAAAGAGCAGAGGTTGGTCAATGTTAGGTGTACTGGCATGCCATACTTCTGATTGCTGATAGCTTGTGTGTTTGGGCTTCCTTTAAATGTAATGTATGTCCTTAGTTTCCTGCAGTTAGGACGGCCAGAGATTTTGTTATTGTGAAGATGTTCAGTTGTCAATTGGTAACGAGCATTCCCAGTTTCTTTGCACCTGCACGTGGGTGTCATTCATCCCACTTATCTTTAGAATTTAGAATATAACGTTTAGAATTTAGAACATTTAGAATTTAGAATATATATTTCTGCTAATCAGATCTTTATAATGAAATGGAGAAAATACCTGGGGCTATTGATGTGAACTACATTAGAAATTTTGGAATGAACTGTATTACATTTGGATATTAAGTGTTGGATATCTGCTTGAACTTGGATGTACAGTTATTAGACATCTTTTTCTGGAATAACCTTCTCCTTAAGTTCTGAAATTTGAAGATAGGATTCACAAGTTTTCTATTTGTTCCTTCTATCATTTTTTATTAGTAAAAGAAATAATTATATAATCTCATAAGCAGTAGTATATCCCGTTACCTAAAATTACCATGTGTCTTAATGGAAATCTTTTATAAGTTTCACCAGTGTAGATTTTATGTCAAACTCCATCTGGGGTTGTGGGTTAATGTGATTAAATAATCTAAATTTACAGTCACCATATAAACAATCCTGTACGTACTGACTTATTTAGCCAGTGAATAAAGTTAAATATCAAATACAGTCTGAATATCTGTTATATTACAGAAAAGTATCATGGGATGTATTCTAGTGTTCTAAAAATACATGATAACAAACTTGATTCTGGGCTTATTTAGAACTGGACTGAACAACTGATTGGAAACAGGGGTTGGACATGATGACCCTCTCGGGTTCCTTCCAGCTCAGGATATTCCGGATGCATTGTGATTCTGTGCTGAGAGTTGGGTAAGGTGATGTGAGGGAGGATGGCTGTGGAGCAAGTGCTGCTGCTGTGGCTCTGGACTGGAAGAGGAAGCAAGCAGCTCTGTGTTTCAGTCCTGACGGAAACCCTCAGCTGCTGCAAGCATGTGGGTGTTGTGCTGCCCGAAGGCTTTGGCGGGGACCACTCTGCTGCACGGGCTTAGTACAAATCCAAGGTCACTGATCTGCAGAGCACAGGCGTGGATCTAGGATCGTAGCAACCTCAAGCTGAGCTTTTACCAGGTTTTCTTAAAAGGTTTTCTAGTGGCACTTCTGAGGCCTTTATGTATGTGGGCTGGGGAAGTTGCACTGGATCACTCCAGAAGCTTGTCTTCTTCAGATGGGGTGAAGAAGTTCTCTTGCATTTGGTTTATGAAGGCAAGTGAAACATGTCCGATCTCAGAAGTTACTGGAGAGCAAAACTGACCTGAGGCCCTCTGCGTTCTTTGAATCTGTTGTGGTTCGTGTCTCTATAGGTAGATATTACTGGTTTGGCTGATGGCAGTTGAATGACTTGCATTTTTAATTAAGTAGCAGGATTAAGGAGAGGTAAAACCCATGCCATGATGATCTCTGGGGCCTTGTTTTCTGTTGCTCTAAGTGTAGATGGTTGCTCTCTCAACTGAATCCATTACCCGCCTAATAAATTATCCCCTGCAGGACAGAAATGAGGTACTGTTAAACAGTTTCTCAATAAGTGCGTAACTTAGGCATCACAGGCCTATGGAAGAAAATGGTTTGTGATGATGTTATTGAAGACTGCAGTATGCATGCATTCAGTAACGTTACATACTCCCCCCCCGTAACTTTCAGCTCCAAGTACTGGCCTTTCCTCAGAAGCATTTCCTTACATTAGATATTGTTTTCTTTTCAGCACGCCATCCCCTACTTTAAATAATATTTCCATTTGCAAGACAAGTGCATACATTCCAAATCACCTCAGGGAACATCTGCATAGTGTCATCTTCGAACACACCTGCCCAGGGAATGCATGTGTATCTTACTATAGTCATAGGCTTGCTCCTCTGCTCCATGCAAGGCTTGATAATATGTATATCATTTCTGAAAAGCAGTTATCTGGTCTTTTTTCAAGGAAGTTCAAGCTGAATCTTTCTGCCTGCAACTGAAATGCATTTTTATCCTACCTATTATGAACAGAAAAATGAACCACGCTTTCTCTCTTTTTTTTTTTTTTTTTTTTTTTTTCTCAGCAGCTTTGAGGCATGTCTGAGATTCTCCTTTCTTGCTTGTTCCTCCTCTATATTAAACAGCCTTTCCTCTTCCAGGTCATTTCTTCCAGGCTTTTACTCTGTTCTGGATGACCCAGTTTTTCTTAAAGAATGAAGTTCAAACCTTGGCACATAATCCAGCCTACCAGGTCCGTATTTCTCAGGTGAATGTTCTGTTTTCCATCTTACAGTAGTGTTCAGGCAGGTGATCAGATTCATTTAACAGATCTATCTGTGACAAAGTGGCATGGGCTTTTAATTATACCTTTTTTTCTCTTCTCAGAGTCCATTAAAAATTAGTAAACAGTTTATTCAGTTTTTGTTCTAGAAATTGGAGTATAGTCTGGCTGCTTCATGACTCCATCTCCTTCTTCTCCCATTTCTACAAGTGAAATTGTGTGTTTTGCCTTTTCTGTGTTAACTCTCCATCTGTGATCTTCTACCAATCCTCAGAAATGATAGTAAAGGCTCTCATATTTATGAGCTGGTTCTTTAAAAAGTCTGACTGTAAAGCTGAATCCCATAAACAAAATTAACATGCTGGATGTAGAACAACCAAGTAGACAGATTTGCTTTGCCCGTTTTGAGAAGCAGCATGGGTTGGTGATGAATCTTGAGTAAGCAACAGGTTGTAGTGTCTGGACATTATAGAAATGCATCCTCACTGTGGGACAGAGGAAGAGGAAAATGATGTGGGGCTGTCACTCGACAACTGGATGAACATGAGCCAGCAGTGTGCCCAGGTGGCCAAGAAGGCCAATGACATCCTGGCTTGTATCAGCAATAATGCAGTCAGCAGAAACAGGAGGTGATCATCCCACTGTATGAGCACTGGTGAGGCTGCACCTTGAATACTGTGTTCAGTTTTGGGCCTTTCACTGCAGGAAAGACATCAAAGCCCTGAAGCGTGTCCATAGAAGGGCAACAGAGCTGTGAGGGGTCTGGAGCACAAGTCTTATGGGGAGCAGCTGAGGGAACTGGGATTGTAAAGTCTGGAGAAGAGGAGGCTCAGGGGACACGTTATGGCTCTCTACAACTCCCTGACAGGTTGTGTCAAGATGAGGGTTATCCTCTTTTCCCAGGTAAGCACTGATAGGATGAAAAGTAATGGCCTTAAGTTGCTCCAGTGAAGGTTCAGATTGGATATTAGGAAAAATTTATTCTCAGAAAGAGTGATGAGGTATTGGAATGGGCTGCACAGTGAGGTGGTGGAGTCACCATGCTTGGAGGTGTTCAAAAAAGGATAGGTATGGCACTGAGGACATGGTTTAGTGGACATGATGATGACAGGCTGATGGTTGGACCAGAAGATCTTAGTGGTCTTTTCCAAGCTTAATGATTTTGTGATTCTTTAGTCCCAGGAGTAGGAACCAGGCCTCTCC
Organism: Bambusicola thoracicus; assembly: GCA_002909625.1. Lineage (NCBI taxonomy): Eukaryota > Metazoa > Chordata > Aves > Galliformes > Phasianidae > Bambusicola > Bambusicola thoracicus. Next base: position 11,939 of record PPHD01001613.1, on the reverse strand, counting down.
AAATGAGTACATTTAGTACTCAACTCTGCATTGAGCTTTGTATACAGTGGTGATCAGGTCTGATGGGCTTGGTGCCTCTGCCTTCCTTTGTATAGCTGCAATAACACAAAGCCAAAATTGCATTTAACCTTTGATGTGGTAATAGGCGATTTCTGTGTTTGCTCATTCTGTAGGTAAGACGCATGGGCTGAAGCTTACCTGGAGCAGCAAAAGCTGTGAATTGCACAGAAATTGTGATATCTGGGGTCAGCCCTGAATTTTGTACACTATGTCTCATTCTGTATCAAAGGGTAATTCATGTATTTCATCAGTGATGCTTGTCACTGCGTAGAGTCCATGTTCACCAGTAGAACAGCTTTGCTTCAGATGGAAAGGGAACCTCTGGTGGTGCATGCAACATTACAATTTGTAATCTGACCTGTTGTTACCAAGGCCTCTGGAAGTCCTTCCAGGGTACAAGGACTACTTCCCAGCAAAACTTACTGATTTCCTACACACATCACTGACACATTAGTTGTCCATTAGCATACCCCTGCTTTAAGACCAGTGTTTTTTCCAAGAAGTGCTTCTGTCCTGTGTAAGCCAATTTGGGATGAAGCATCCTCATATACATCCAGCTGCAGGCTTGAAGTCTGGGCAAATCCAGTTGGGAATGGAGTGTCAAGAGGGAAATATGGCAGTTTTAAAATGGGGAGTTTATTAATTTCCTCTGAATCAGTGTTAGTGGGAAAGAGGAGTGATTCGACAAAGGGGTGGTCTGGTGATGCTCACTGTGTTATTCTGAGGTTGTGCTCAGGGTGGGGCACATCATAAATCATCGATGACTGTTTCCCAGGATTTCCCTCCCACAGGCAGGTTTTTGGGCTGTTTTGTTGTACTTGCAAGTTTTCGTAGCTGAATCTTGTTATTTCCTGTCCATGTTTCTCTTTGCTCCACTTCACTGCACGTGTCTGTCCTGGTTGCAGCTGATCACCTCTGACTGTTGGCTCCTGCTGTCCTGGACCTGCTTGGCTGCAGCAGCTGGTGCCTTTATCATTGCTGGTGTCTGCAGCCCTTCCCGCTGCCTGCAGTGTGCTGGGTTCAGTGTTATTCTCTCATATTAACTGTTCCAGGACTAAATGAATTAGTACAGGTGTGGTAACCTGGATACTTCTCTCAGAAAGAACTCTTGTACTGTCAAGTTTCATTTCAAAGAGAGAAGCTGTGCAAATGAGATCTGAACTCCCTTTGCAGCAGTAGCTCTGAGGTTCATCAAACACTCAAAGTTATGCTACTGGTTAGGAAGTGTATGTGAACAGACCCTTTTAAGTCAGTGGTGATATGTCAGAGATAAGAGGCATCCATGTTGGCACAGCTTGCCTGGTCTGTTGATATGTCAGCTTTCTTCACAGTCCTGTGTATGTGGCGTCCTCCTCTGTATCAGAAGGGCCAGAGGAAGGAGCAGAGCCCCTAGGCAGGAAAGCCTGAGGGAGACAGCAGCTACAGAGCGCTGTGAGGGTCCTTGTGGTCTGCGGAGGCATGACCAGCCCTCACCCGATGGCCAGGCCCTGGCTGCTCAGCACAAAAGGGGCGGCTCCAGAAAGCTGATGTTGCTACCTTACCTACACCTCTCATGCCAGCAGGCGTCTCTGCCCATGGCGATGCGCCCCGAAGCCCCAGCCCTGCCCTCGCTGCCCACGTCCTGTCCTGCAGGCCCCTCCTGCCAGCCCCACTCTGCCGGTCTGGCGGAGCCCCTCCCCCCAGGGCAGCCGCTGTCTGTCCATCTGTCTGGCCGCTGCCTGTCCATCTGTCTGGCTGCTGCCCCTCCTGCCTGTCCGGTCGCAGCCCATCCTCCTGTCTGCCCTTGGTGCTGGTGGTGCAGCGGAGGCGAGACACAGCCCTGCTGGGGGGCTCCGGCCGTGGCAAGTGCTGGGCACTGCCTGCTTGTCTCGCCTTTTGTTTGTTTGCACATTTATGAAGAGTTGAACCGTTTGATAGCAACAAAAACAACAGCTCAATGCTGCGTGTCTGTCTAAGAATGCTTTACTGCAGTTACAAGCAACAAAAGTTACATTCCCTGCGCCTGAGAAGGATTATGAGGGAGTGTGCAGGAATGTGCATCTGGCAGCGCTTTGTCTCTTGGCTATTTCATTGTTTTCTCTGCATCTGAGGTTCCCGAAGTTTTGGTCACGGAGGGCCATTTAATCCAGGGAATATCAGGTCGGGGCTGCACAACAGATTTCCTCTGCGAGGAAGCACCGCTCCAGAAAAGCAAAGGACAGTTGAAAATAAAAAGACCCATCCAGGCTGCGTGCAAGAGTAGGTAGGAGCTTTATTTGACCTACCACAACTACTGGTAGCAGAAGTTTTCATTTGAAAGCACAGAAAAATGTAGCAGCAGCATGCCAGAGCCTTATTAGCTCTGCTGAAGTCCTGGGGCCAGGAACAGAATCTGAATTAACTATTCCAATTTCAGTTTAATTGCATAGATTTTGAGATAATGTTTGTAATAAAAATATCATTTTAAACATGCAGATCATCAACATAGGTTTCTCTGGAACTCGGTCTCAATATTCTTTCTAAAAGAGAGAGGTTATTTGCAGCCGTTAAATAAGTAATTAAAGAAAAATACCAACCACTAACCCGCCTTGTTATCCTTTGGACAATCTCAGAATATCCTTTAATTAACCTCTCTCAAAAGGATAATATGGCTGTGGAGGTCTCAGCACAAACTCTTCCATGTTGCTTTCACTTCTTACCCTAACCTGCGGTTATTTATATGCTACGAAATGTTTCTGTAAATATCCCTTGCTGACAGATGAGGTGGATGATGCCATGCCTTAGCTTTGCTGTGTGTGCACACACCTGTATAATTTTAGGGAGAATCCCTTCCTTCTGAGGAGAACGGATGCAAGCTGTGGGCTGTGACAGAGCTATTTCCTCATGCCTGGGAAGCTGCAGAGCACGGCAGCAGAATAAAACACACATCGTTAAAAACACATGGAGATGTCTGAGGGATGAAGCACTCAAAGCCCTGACACAACTCTGTGTGAGCGGTGTGTATCTACCAAGGAGTGCTGTGTAGGTGCACTGTGCCCTTGAGAGAGTAAACGTCTTGTGAGGTGACAGAAAAACCTACAGTTCTGTCATTATTGTTTTATTTTTACTTTACTAGTTCTTTTTGCATCTTGTGCATTGCTGGAATGGAAGAGTGTTCATGCAAACCATGAAAGCAAATGCCTCTACTGCTAGGAGCTGCCATGGTGGTACCACACTCACGCTGTCCTGCTGCATGCCTGCCATCTGGCACCGAGCAGGAGCGCTCTCATGGTGCTGCTGCCATGGTGGGTACTGAGTTCTGTTGCCTGGCTCTGTGCTTCTGGATCAGGGAGTGCTGCAGCAGGTGCTGGTAGTTCTGGGAGCTCTGGAGCACCCTCCAGGCCCGTGAGTTGGCGGGGGCTCAGCAGCGTGGGGGGGCAGGGGCAGCCTTCCTGCCTGGGCCTCAAGTGGGGCTGTGGGGTCCATAGGGGCAGTGTGGAGTGGTGCCATGCAGCAGGTCAGGGCCTGAGGCCAGGGGTGGAAGTGGAATAGCCATGCAGCGAGCAAGGAGGGATTTTCTCTACCGCATCTTCTCACTTCTGTTTTTGTTCAGCTTTTTCCTATTTAAACAGCTATTTCTTCTCATTTGCCTTCAGATAAAATGAGGCCTCTGTCTGCAGAAGTCATAGAATCATAGAATTGTTTGAGTTGGAAGGAACCCTTAAATGTCATTTAGTCCAACTCCCCTGCAATAAGCAGAGACACCCATAGATCTGTCAGATGCTCAGAGTCCTGTCCAGCCTGACCTGCAATGTCTCCAGGGTTGGGGCATCCACTCTGGGCAACCTGTGCCAGTGCCTCACCACCATTATTGCAAAACAAAATTTCCAGTCTAAATCTTCCCTCTTTTAGTTTGAAACCATTTCCGCTAGTCATGTCACCACAGACCCTGCTAAAGAGTTTGTCCCCTTTCTTATAGCTCCTCATTAGATACTGACAGGCCGCTCTCAGGTCTCCCTGGACCTTCTCTTCTCCAGGCTGAACAGACCCAGCTCTCTCAGCCTGTCCCGTTCCATCCCTGTGATAATTTCTGTGATACTTCAATAGCTCCATGTCTCTCCTGTACTGAGGACTCCCCATCTGGATGCAGGGCTCCAGGTGAGGTCTCACAATGAAGAGTATAGGGGCAGGATCCCTTCCCTCGCCCTGCTGTCCTGCTTTGGATGCAGCCCATGATACAGTTGGTTCTCTGAGCTGCAAGGGCACATTGCTGGCTGATGTCCAGCTTGCCATCTACCAGTACCTCCAGTTCCTTTTTGGCAGGGCTGCACTCAATCCTTTCATCCCCCTGCTTGTTCTGGTAGTGGGGGTTGCTGCAACCCATGTGCAACACATCGCACTTGGATTTGTCAAACCTCCTGAGTCCCTGGTCCCACTGCTCAGCCTTTATGGGTCTCTCTGGATGGCATCCCGTCCCTGAGGCATGCTGACTGCACCACACAGCTTGGTCATCAAGTCCATCACATCAAGTCCTGTGGCACTGTGTTGGGGGTGGCTGTAGCTAACTGTGAAACTACATCTGATCCCACATCATTATGAATTTTGGCTCTGCGTAAGATGCTCAGGGCTCCGTCCTGGGCTGAGAAGAGTGTGTTCAGTCAGGGCATATAGAAGAGCGAGCTTAGCCAGGCTGAATTTTCCCACAACGTAAGGAGTGGAGGTCCTGTATAAAAACATTTGGCATTGTTCCCAGATGTTTCATTTCTTTAGAACCAGCTGCACTCCCAGGGCCCCTGCAGCACAGAACTCACTGTGCTGCCCAGCTCTCTGTCTGCTCTTTGCCTGCTGTGGGTGACTTCTCTACTGCCCTTTTCCATGCTGTAGCCACAGCGCGCTGCGAGCCTGTGAGAGTCATAAGCACACTGATTTAAGCAGCGCAGGGACAGGCTGCAAATTTAGGCAGCAGTGAAAGATACCTTTTTTTAAGTGCTTCCAGTCTCCTTCCCAGTGTAGAGCACCCAGAGCACACAGTGTGCTCCAGCTTCACGGCTGCCTCTTGAGCATTCAGTTGTCTTCCGGGTGTGCCATGCTTTACAGTCCCTCAGAGGTGGGTCTGTCACTTCCAGCTGGAGACAAGCAGTAATACTGCAGCTGGCACAGCCTGCCCTTGTGACTCTCCAGGCATATGCAGGGTGACTCTTACAGTACAAGATTTTCCCAACAAAGGCCTATTGTCCAGAGCTTCCTAGGACAACAGAGCCCTTCAGAGTGCTTGGCCCTGGTGCTCTGCCTTGTACCAAATGCTGATGTCAGAGATGGAGCTGGAACACCCTCTGGAGCACAGCAAGTGGAGGAGGAAGCCATGGGCTGTGCCACAGGCTGGGCTCCTGGGCTGCCCAAATGCTCATGAAGTGCTGGTAGTGCCTTGTCTCTAGGCTTGTAGCTTCTCCTACACCTTCCCACAGTGCTGCAATAACCCCTTCCTGGGAGGGCTTAGGATTCAGGTGAGGCAGCTCATGGCAGCCTGTGCAGAGCTCTGGGTCTCAATTCCTATTGAGAAAATGGAGGTGTGTCACAGTTTGCTCACATCAAAGCTTTTCAGCTAAGTTTACGTAACAGCATGCAGAGGTTGGGCATGGCAGCGTGAGACTGTGCTGCACTCAGCTGTGGATCTCTTGAGAAATGAGATTTGTCCCAGCTGGCCACACCTGATGATTCTACAGTCCTGTTCTTTCGAGACAGCATGGTGAGAAGACATCACAACTTCATTTCCTAATAACAGAAACTTGGGTGTGCTGCTTGTTGGCGACCCAAGCTGGTTGTGTATAAACATATGAACTGTTCCCAGATCCCCATAGCCCATATTGGCTCTGCTAGCTGGGAAATTAGATGCAAGGCATTAACTCTGAACATCAAGAAGCAATGCTGGTGAGAAGAAAGCAAGAGGAGTGGGAGCATATTATCTTTATTATTTCTATTTGAGAAGAAAAAGGACTACAGGTATTTTAGAGAAATTCCATGATGGCTGTGGGGCAGCAGACTGCTGTGAGGGATTGCTCCATGTTTGAGGAATGCAGTTTGACACAGCTGTGTTTGGGAAAGGGTGAGAGGTGGGGGGGGGGGGGGGGGGGGGGGGGGG
>PPHD01001612.1:23300-41421 GCA_002909625.1 Bambusicola thoracicus | reverse complement strand
ATCAGTGAATAAAATACTTAGAAGTCTGAATCTGGAAGAACACTTTGGTATGAACTAAGTACATTGAAAAGTTCTGAGTCAGTGGAAATAATCAATAGGTTACAATTCTTCTGACTCCATTTCAGGAAATCCTTAACAAAGTTTTTTTCCATAAGAAGACCATATATTGTAACTAGAATCAAGGTTTGCGAATGGATGAGAATTTAAAATGTTAAGAAGCAAATTTCTAATGCTCTCAAAGTCTAAACAAACCCCATTCCTTCAGATACGGGTGGCATGTGGCACATATCAAGATGATTGATTGATGTAACAATTTTGACTATGCATATCTCATTTTACAGGAGCCCTATCCTCAGTAGATATGATACCAGTACTTTTGCTGCCTGTTTTATAGCCTTGAGAGATATTCTGAAGAGAAAAAAGATACTGGCTTTTGTGATCTAGTCGATGTCTTAATTTTTGGTAGCAAAAATCCAGACTTGCTTTGTCCTCTTTAACAGTGACGCATTTTTTCTAAGTAATAATGGGAAAATAACAAAATGTGGTGTTTACATTCATTGTGTCCACTTCCTTTCTGTATTATTGTGGAAAATGCCATCAATCACAAGCAAAGCAAAGGCTTAATAGAGACATTAAATATATAGAGTTTTGAGTCTAGGCACCGCGCCGTGGCAGCCAGTACCATGTCACCTGAACTGCAAGATTGGCAAGGACAATCTCAACATCCTGACTGTGAATGATTAAACCTGATTTTTTTTAACCACACTGCTCATTTTTTGGGGGGGAGGGGAAATATCAACAGAGGCTCTCAGTGTTAGCCACTGCTATGTCTGTTACATGGCACTGTGAGGAGTTTGTAAATCAGTACAGAAAACATCTCTGCCAGTTCAATGTCCAGCCCAAACAAGAGAGGTAGGTGCTGCTATGGGTTATTTAGGTATTTTTGGAAATGTACTGTTTATTTCAACTGCTCACTTAATCAAGAGGTTTGTTGATTAAAACTAGGAATGCAAGATAATATTTGACTCATTACCACTGCAGAAATGAGATCACACGCTGGGGTTTTTGAACTAGGGTTACAGCTATTCTGTGAACGAGTGACCTACTCAACCCACTGCACACAAGAATGGTTCTATGATTATATCAAAACATGCTTTATGAGGTTGAATGTAGTTCATTCAGAAAATTAAAAAACTTAGAAAGCCTAGGAAATATAATTAAGTTTAGTGAGAGTATTTGTACAAAAGTTGTCCTGATATTATCATTTTGATAAATAGAGGACAACAATTCGATAGTAATAATGTAGTCTGCTCCACTAAGTGGACAAAGACACTGCTGAAAACTGAAAGCATCTTCCAGGCAAGTTTAATGCAGACATTCTGCATGTTTACAAAGCTGTCACCAACCCTCACATCAATATTTATATATTCAGACTCAAATGAAAACACTCTCTTAATTCTCTGGATATGGTTTTTGTGAAATGACATTTGTCACTGGAATCTATGTGATTAATGATGCAAGAAAATGTATGCACGCACAAAGCATCAATGCATTTAAAACCTGAAGGAACATTTAACACCTCCCCAAACTGATAAAGACTATTGTAGGTGACCTTCAGGGAATTTTCAGTACGTTGATTTCTATTAAACACTTGTCAAAATATTTGACTGTCAGATCAAGATGAACTTTATTCTGGGAACTAGAAATCTCTACATTTATTCTTGGCTGTTTGTTAACAGTAATCAAACCCTACTTCATATTTTTAGTGATACTACTCCCCTAGCATTTCTACAAATAAGCTTTTAGTCCACTCAGAGCAGGTTTTGTAATATGTCCATCTACCAAGTGATACAGCCACCAAAGGCGGAAACCCAATCCTCTTTTGCTTCACAAAAATACAGCATTGGTATTGTGATACAGATATCTTGCAAGACACTCAAACTATAGCATTTAGCCATGAATTATGCTATGATAAACTAGATATGAGGATATCAGGTTAAAAGCTTTTATATACGTACAGTACAGCAGGGACATTTCATTTTAAAAAAGAAGTATGAAGATCCTAATAACATAAATAGGAAATAAATGAAAAAATGGTATACTTACTACACTGGCTTATCTACTGTCTAAATATGAGAAATTTAAGCTTTAAAAGTAGGTAAGCTCTCAAATGTTTTCTCTTGTGAAGGTCCCTGCTCTGAGTTCACATCTTTATGTCTGAGAATAATATTCCTTTTTCCTGATCATGCATAAGACCGTATGCCACTCTTTTTTTCTCCAGAGAATTGGAGTTTCCTTCTAGTAACGGATTGGGTAAGCATAAGAAAAATACCAATTAAACTCAAAAACTAACAGAATGTGGTTGAAGTGAGCACAAATATTCAAATGTAAGAGTCTAGCTGTATCTTCCAGTTCCACTTGGAATTCTGCTTGGAGAGTCTTTGCACTCAGCCAAAGACAACAAACTGACCCACTGGAAAGCTTCATTGTGACCTTTTGCTTCTGTTGCATTTGTTGGGGGAGAAAAAACAGCAAATAACTAAACCATAAAACTAACAGCCATAACTCATCTGTATCTGTACTCCTGAAACACTTAAGTTTACTTGGAATTGGGTGGAACGTAACAGATGTTTAATACCTCCTACAACCTGTATCTGCAAACACATTTGGAGAAAAAGTGAAGATTATTACACCCAGTTGGAGTTTCAAGGAGAATTTAGTATAAAACATCCTCATCAGAATTTGTTCAAGAGGACAATGTGGTAGTTAATAACCTTTCTATTCTTCTGAAGAGCATTAATTTTCCCCCATTTATTTCCACTACTTGTGAAAATAAGTGATTTTTTGTTCTGAGATAGAAGATTGATTAGAAGATGCTCAGAAGCAGAGACAAAGAATAATGCAATCATATCATTAGTTGAGCAAACAAGTATAATCCTTTATCCACTATCATCTTCTTTTCCTAAGAAAACCACAAAAGAAAAAATAAATCAAAAAAGCAGGCAGAAGACTTAAATTTTAGCAATAATTTCTTTGCTGTTGTTGTATTAAAAAAAAAACACAAAACAAAAACAACAACAACAAAAAAACAACCTAGAGTTTTATGCCATGCACAAGATCACATTTCCAACTATGCTATAGGCTATCTATTAGAAATGCATTCCACCTACTGATCAAATTCTATGGTGATTACTGAAATTTAAATATTTACCAGTACTCTCACTCACACACTAACTTTGTACCTATTGAAACTTCCCTGTAACTGTATTTTTTCTTATAGGTTACAGAACACCTATGATCCACACAACAGAAGGAAGAATGCAAGATATATGAATTGATGGAGTTTATTTCTGCACTATGACAAACTGAAAGTTGTATAGAAAGGAGAAAATAAATCCATCATTTTCAGAGTTTTCAGGCAGAACGATGAGGACCACACTCATTTTATTCAAAACCACATTGCTAATTAAAGAACATCTTTCCTTTGTTTAGAGTCAGTGTAAGCTTGTGATTATTTCTTTGGACAATTAGGGCTGTCATTTATTCCTTTTGAGGAAACAACTTATTGTGTCTCCTCCTCTTGCCTCTTCAAACATTTTAACTTAGCCTTTAAATGTATCCTCTTTGAAAACTCCACTATTATACTATATATGCTAAATAAACAACAATTCTTCATGAAAAGCAGTTTATACATTTAAAGTGCTATGTAAATATTCCCTGCTGAAATTACAGAGATTAGAGTTTGAAGAACCACTCTGCATTTTTCCATATCTCTATAGGTGCTTTTTTAACCTATTCAGAAACTTTCATCTTTGTGACAATCTCAGCAGCCTCTAAAAATGAACAAATCTAACATAAGAGTCTGTTTAACCCAACCTTGCAACACATATATCATATTTTCTCCCAAGAAGCTTTTACCTTTAAATTGGCAGTTGCCAACAACATTATGTAATATATTTACAGATAGGCAGGAGGTGTTTTTACTTTTTTTTTTAAGAAATGCATTTAGTCAGCTTTCAGTTGCAATTAACTTAATAATAAAAGCTAGTTTTTTAAACAACTGAAGAAATATATTTTGTACTGTGTACATATTGAGAGGTTTTATGCATTTTTGTCAGTATAATGATACATCTTTCACTTGCAGTATGAATTTCTTTTTTAAGCTAAAAAGACATTTTGTAAAAAGGGATTGAGAATAAAGCATTCTGGTAGAAGAGAGGTTATATTTTATACTCAGACAGGGGTACAACATATTTGGAGGTCTTTCTATGTTCGTTGTGGAAGGTGTTCACAGTGTTGTGGCAGAATTACCTTCAGGAGGAGAGACTAATCTAGTCTCTGCACATCATGACATCTTCCTTATGGGATGCTATCAACAGAAATAGCATAAAGGGAGGACAGTCACGTGGGCCCCTTTCTACTGAGAAGTTATACATAAAAGTGCTATTCTTTAATGAAACTTGTTCAGGTCTTCCAGCTCTGAAATTAGAAATAAAACCGGCAGGATAATTTTAATGTCAGGACTAATATCTTAACTTTCCCTCTGTAAGTACAAAAATGCCATTATCACTTTGATGTCTCATCCAGTGCCATCAGCAGAAGCGTTCACCCAGTGTATTTCAGCACTACAGCAATAACAATTTTAGGTTAGGATCCTTCCAAAGAAAACTGATGAACTACCCTAAGTTATTGAAAGAAAACAAAAAGGTCAACACTAAAATGACATTTCTCACACACACACACACAAGAAAAGCACTACATCTAGACATCCTTAAGGAGGTACTTGATGGCACAAATGGAACAAAAATATCTTCTCACTCACACTCCGTAATGAGCATGTAGAGTGCACAAATAATTTCACGATACTGTAATTTCTCTACCTCATTTGAGCAAGCGAAAACTGAAACATACTGATGCAGCTCAGAATCACATATTCATTAGAGCTTCTTCCTTTATCTCTGTTATTGTCTCATCATTCATAAATGCCATCTAAAACATTTGGAGGACTTTCCACTGATACCTTAGGTTACAACCACGAAAATCCTTTCAACAGCACCACTTGTCCCAGCAGTTCTAGTTCACAGTCAATGTTTACTTTCCCATGCATTTATTTGTTGTATACTATTTACAGAATTTACAGAAGTAAAGGTGTAATTTAGATATTAGAATAATAAACTGGAATTGCTCACATTTATGTAAATGAAGCATGAGCACAGGGGCACTTGAATGTCTCTGAAGTTTGTTCAAATAATCTTTTAACTGGATACTAGGACAGCACAGGCTCAGCCTGGCTGTAATCTTTAGACTGACTTCACAATGTTCCCTGTTCCTGCTCCCCCCTGCACAGCCACAAGAGAAGCAGCATGGTTGCTTCCAACAAAGCAGAGCCTGCTGCAGTCAGATCGCCTTTCTTATCGCTTTCTCATATAAACTTTCAAATTGTGTTTGTTTTTTTTTTTAGAAGTATATATAACTCCAGACCATACCTATATGATTGAAAAGTTACATAGGTTAGAACTGCGGTTGCTAGCACTAACACAACCCAATTTGCTTTCAGATGTTCTAAGGTAAAATGGCATCATTATTAGAAATTAAGTCAGTGGATAATCATGGAGCACAAAAAGCCAACCTCATCTATGTTAGACTATCTCAGAATTTTTCCTACATCTGGCTGCAAAATCTTTAGAACGCTATTAGCAAATCAACACTTCAATAAACACAGTGAAAAAAAGAATTCTCAAAGGCAAAGAAGAGTGATATCTGCTCCAAGAGATTTTATATTTCAGTCCTTTCCATTGTGATTGTCAATTCTCTAATCTTTTGTACCAGCATCCAAATTACATTTCATATACATCCTTACTGAGTTCAGAATCTGACAATCTAGCATTAGAGCAATAGTATATAGGCCAGCGGCGAGGTGTAATAACTTTTTGAAACAAAATTGTTGGTTGGAGGGCTGCAGTACCTCTTGTGCCATTTAAGTTGCAATAGAAATCTATGTCTATTTCCTGATTGATCAGGTGTGGTATTAATCATATGTAGACGGTGGGCTGATGTGCTTCATCAGTATTTGAACTAATGTCAGCAGAAGAGTTGGTATGTCTTACACAATAATAGGGTATGTTTATACATCTATAAGCACATGCACACACATGCACACACACACCAAGGTATGTGTATGTGCAAGACATCTACATAAACTAGTACATCCACTAGTATACTGATAAATCAGGGGATACTTCTTCATGGAGTATCACAGTCAGGCTTGGATGATGCAGATCAGCTCATAAAAAATAATTCTTTGGAGTTATCAATACTGATAGACCTCTATCTCTCAACTTCCAGCCTGACTAACATAAGACTAGTGGATTTTTTAATTCTAAACACTTCATGAAATGTTACACTCTTAATCCTTATAGATCCTTAAAAAAAAAAAAAAGACAGGTCAGGTCTTGGTGAATTTATCAAAGAATTATTTAATGGCATATGTCAGAAAGAACCTTAAAGATCACCTAGTTCTAACCTCTAGTTGCCAACCAATAAATCAAGCACTGGATCATAGGTCAAGGACTATTGAAAACTGTTTCTTATTACTCTTATAGACTAAAAATACATGAAAGAGGAAGCAGATGAAACCCACATTGCATTTACACTTCCAGAACACTTTTTTTTTTTTTTTTTTTTTTTTTTTTTTGTGACAATGTGAAATTCAGAACTACCATATCTGTGCCCCAAAAGAGCCTTCTTGGAAGTGGGATGAGTTCACTGACATATTAAGAATGGTAAAAGAACAGTTGTACTCCAATTATCTGCTTCATCTTTCTTCCTTTTGCCTATCTGCCCAAGGTTAGCCACGTCTAACCTGATTTCACTTAAAAACTGTAAAGCTGAATGGAAAGTTAAGAAACCTGACAGAGAAGGTAATCATTAGCCACCACCCTCTAGTTCAGGAGCAAGTGTGTTCTGTAAAACTACAATGTTCTCTTATCGCTGTACAAGTGACCTGTTGCTGGTAAGACTATATCAGACCATTTAATAGGAAGCAAAGGTCAGTAGGACTGGGGGAAAAAAAAAATCACATTAGAAGTTGAAGTTTGAAATCTGCATTTATTTTGTCTTGGAATGCACTGGAAACAGAGGGACACCGAAGAGAAACCTTTAAGAAAATATGATATTATTTCATAGCAGTTGTAGTAATAGATTTTTTCATAAATATTGCATCTCTTGTATCCCAATAGTAAACATCTCTGAAAATGCATATTGTTAATGCACTAAGTTAAAAATTGGTTTGCAACCTTTGTTTTCATTCTATGCAGGGAAATTTAATAACTTACTTCTTATTTCTTTATGTAGCATCTACTTCACAGTTCTCAGGTGAAAAATGTGTTTTCTAAAGCAATCTCAAAGTTGTCATCTCATCATACGCTATGATTTGCATCACAGAGTAATCTGAGCTCTATTACCTTTGATGTAATCAAACAAAGATGTACACCAGCTGCTTCTAGGCTTTTAGTCTGAGGGATGAATGCAATGGCAGTGAAAGTAAATTCCCAGAATCTTCCCCTCAGCCCAAGTGTGTGTTGCATTCTCAGCTCCAGTCCTTTCACTCTGCTGTTGTACCAGATTACTTGCAAATGCAGACACTGTCATAGTTATGTCTAATGAATACCAAGGTTTAAGACTACATGTTCAAAGACACTATTAAAGAAAACCAAGCCTGAGGAATATATTTGTTGCTTCAGTCTTCGTCCTGAGGAAATATTGGTTGATGGCTTCCTTTAGTGCTACATCAAACATGGACCCAAAAATTATTTGGATGTCAAATTGTCTCCTGGAATAGAATTTATTTATCTGGGAGGTTAAAAGAATCAAAATCAAATAACTGATTTTCTGGCAGTGAGGTAGAAATATATTATTTCAGAACTGATTAATCTTCCAAAGTCATATCATATGTAAGAAAGTATAAATCCTGCCAGAGATCTTTTGCAGAAACTCTTCCCTGATTGTTTCCAAACTCTAAAAAAAGAAGTAGAGGGGAGATACTGAGTAATATTGCAGTGATCGTGGTGAAAATGACTTTTCCAAGACACATCAAAGAAAACTTTACTACCATAAAAAAATTTGTTCTCTGGCAGCCCAGATACCTTTAGTACAGATCTATAGCCTCTTTCCCACCTCTGTTGCATTACATGCAATACTAGCACAAACAACTATCTGCTAGGCTGGTATCTCAGCACAGTTTCAAAAGGTGTTCTGAGATTCTAGGGTAGAAGATGACATGAGAGATCTTAGTACATGGGAAGTTACTTAAAAGTAGAAAATTCATTGCTAACTTTAAATCATGATCTCTTGTTGCCATTCTTACAGAGAGAAGTGGAGTTAAATGAAAAACACTCATTAATTCAAGATAGTCAAGATTCTATGGGGGAAAATAAGAAAATAGGTATGTTTAGCAGTTACACTCATCTCTCCCCATTTTTTCTATTAAAAAGTTTATTTGTTGTAAAAGCACACGGAACAAATATATTTAGTGTCCCCACTGAGTGAAAGGGTTATTTGTGCATGACCTAAGAAGATGGTTTATTTCATTTGTGGAAAACCCTTTTCACTCTTAGATGGAAACAGTGAAAAGAGGAGAAAAGGTGTCAGTTTTCCTTTTTAGTACAATAGAAGTCTTTGCTCTTGGCAGTGACCTCAGCTTCCAAGAGGAGGTGTCAGCCTTGCATCATTTCACAGAACAGACTGATCAGAAAAGGCATTAACTTTAGTAGAAGCCCATTTTAGTTCTCTCAGCAAGAGGGGAGTCAAAGTGACATGACATATGAATGGTACAAAAATTGAGATTATATTAAAGAAAAAAGCATTTGATGTTTATGAAGGCTCAGGTCAGAATGTATAAAGAATGAATATTAAAGCAGTGCAAGAAATCATATGCTAGCTCCAGTTCTTGTTGAAACTGATGCAGCTTGAGACCTTAATATTGTAGTATAAAGACACTATCATGGATCCATCAGTGATTAGTAATAGCAGCTTGCTTTAATGCAACACAGCAATAAGCAACATCATATGTTGAAATTGCTTCAGAGCAATGCAAGCTTTTCTGTCCAGGCAAAAGAAACACCGATGCGGCAATAGATTTTGTAAAATTTGAGTAATTTTTTCTTCATGAAAGCTATATTGTTAAGAAGTATTCTCATTTTATTTTTTTAAGCACACTGAATTCTATATTCTTTCTGATCTTTTGAGTTCAAGAGCTGTATGTATAATTGTTTTGAACAAACTCTTCAACATTGACATAGTTACAAGCTTGTACCCAATGCTACAAAAATATTCAAGACAATTTTAAACAGTTTTGAAATATGCAATTATTTTATATAAAAATATATTTGAACTTGAAACTCTAAATGAAATACATGAAACGCAGTACAACACCATGATGAAATATTTTTTTTTCCAAAATCTCATAATTTGATGAAAAAGAAATACACAATCACCTTTTATCATTCAGAATTGGAGTAAAATAAACATTCCCTTTGATGAAGAGTGATGCAGTGGACAATATCACTGCAAAAAAAAACCAAAAAAACACAAGAATGCGCAAACAGATCTATCCTGCAGGAATTTGTAGCAAAGTATCTCTTCATACACAAGCACTATCATTGCAAGCATTTATATGATATGCATAATTACTCCTTTTTTATCATTATATATTCTATACTAGTACATCAGGATTTAGGTGAAGGTATAGTACTTTTCTACCAACATGTATTGCTCAAACTCTCTTGGTCAATCTTCCTTAGGTATCAAAGTTTATGAAGTCAGCAGAGCAAAAGAGATGCTGAGAAGCTTTCAGAGGAGACAGCAGCACAACAAAGAGACCAGAGTTAATTTAAACCTTCTCTAGATACCTTATTCCACCAGGTCTTGAAACTTAACTAAACACACATTTTTATTTCTAGTAAAGAAAAAGTGAGAGTACATCTCTATTTTAGCTGGTTTGTACTTCTAATATTCCTGTTTTGAACATAGCCAGTATTTTACATACACATTTAAATTTCATCTTTCTTTAACATATCTTGTTTAAATATCTGTGTTATAATATAAATAAATCAGAGATAGAAACTCATTAACTATCAAGCAAGAGGCTCTCTATTTCACTGCATTGAAGACTAGTGGCAGCTCATGTAACTTACTGTCTCTCTTACTGCTCTTAACTAATTAATAGAAGCTAATTCCTATTTCAATCCCATTCTTTCCTCATACAACTTAAAAAAAAAGTTTACACGTAGTCTCACCATGTCCATTAGTATTGTCTTTCTATGAGAATTCTTTCTTGTACAAGAACTCTGTCTTTTATTTCTACAAACAATTACAGGCTCATTACTGCCATTGCCCTCTCCTCTGATTTCACTGCTTACCCTCAAAATAGCCCTTTGTTGAATTTCATTAGCATTAATAAATACAGGACAAAGCTTAAGAGTTTTCAATAACCCAAGCAGGACTAGCACATTAAACTCTGTGGGAGGTCAGAGAGGGCTAGCTCTTTAGCAGAATTTTCCATTAATAAAATAAACTCACTGGAAAAAAAAGCTGCTGCTGAAAGTCTATTCTGTATATGTTGCACAGGCAACAGTCATTAGGTAAAGAAAATGCGTAGGTGTAATACTTTGCATTTTCTGAGTAAATCCCTGATTTCAGAAGTGCTGAACATGAGCAGTACCTGTTGGTTTTCAGCAGGAGCTGTCAATACTAGCAGTGAAAATACAAAAACTAAGCTGGTAGGCTCTTAGTGGTAAGTATGACCTGAGAACGAGTTGTCCCAAGTAGCACTGGACCAATATCAGTGGAAATCGACTATCTATAGTATATATAATACTAAGTATTATTATAATTGTTCTGAAATTATTCATAGAATTGAGCTGATTTTAGTTCTGGCTAAAACATACCTCTCAAAATAAGATGACTCACAACAGCAAAATCTAAACAAGAAGGCACTTAGATTACTTTTAAGAACTTATGTCATCTACTGGATGGCTTGAAAAAGTATTTTGGAAGAGAAATGCATTACCCACAAGATTACATAATGTTTTCACTGTTTCTTACTGTACAAAGGAAGTCATATACGAATAAAATATTCCATGACGCTACAAACAAGCAGCTGCACTCAGTCAATATGTTCTATCAGGTAAGACAGACAATCTCAACAACCTTTTTGAGTAATACACTTTCTTCAAAATCATCTAAGAGTTGTTGCACCATACTATGCTTCAAAAGTAGGCTGCATGTAAAAAACTCCAATATGGTGGAAACTGCAAATGATAATTTTGTTAGTTTTGGTACAGATATTGTAGATCACAAAGGGCATGGTCAGATGATTTTAAGATGTTTAGTGACCTCAGCAAATATCAACTCTGCATTTTGCATATCTAAAAGAGCAGGGCTATATTTGTCATGACAGTCTGGGATGAATAAAGGGATAACTGAAAAATTCAGGTTTTGAGACAATCTGTAGAAGCCCAACACAATAAGAAATTATAAAATACTTTAGTTTGGGCTCATGCCAGGTTCTGAGGTAAAACCAAAGTTAAACACAGTGGCTACTATGTCACATAACACAAATTAGAATGAAGGCTGGCATGAAATTAAATGGACATTCACAGCATTTTGTGTTTAACCTTGTGCAAAATGTCAGCTCTTGAAAAGCCAGGGGAGAACTCGTTTGTACAACTTGGAAGACAGGTTTACACTTTGGAGGTATGTCAGTGGCTTTGTTAGGGACCAATTCCTGCATTTATTTTTTATTTTATTTCCTGTCACTGAGTTCAAAAGAGTTTGCCCTGGCACGGAGAGCTCGCAGAACAGAAGCAATGTAAGTGAATTGTTTGGCACTTTGACTATTGCTTGCTTCTGCCTGCGAATAACATTACTGTAATAAATGTGTGATAATGACTATACATACTTATGAGGAGAAAATTGGGACAATTAGAGATAATTCAATAGTATTTACAGAGGTGAACATCACAAGATCTTTTCTTTTCAGAGTACCAACCTTCTTATAAATATTCTCAAACAAAACCTACTGCTGTCCTATAAAAAATAGGGTTAGAAGCTTTCCCAGATCTCTTATGTAGCCTGATGAACCTCAAATTATTTCTGTTGGCATGTCCTGTATACTGATAGAACATGAAAAGGAACCCCTCTGTTAAATTCACATTTCTCTTCCTTCACTGAAACTTCTTGTTGGTTACTGATATACTTATGTGCACTGGGAGCTAGAGGTGAGTAGCACTGGGCAAAATCCTGTGTTTTTCTCTTAATCTACATGATTTCATGGAAAACAATTACTTCCTATTTTGGTCATTTAGTATAGATATCAACACTTATAAAGTGGATTTCCCATATACTTTAAAAGCTAAAATCCTTATTCAATCATAAATGTTACTCATAATAATGGATCTGCTTGACTTGGGTGTGGACAAAAAACTGGAGTCACCAGCATCATAGTGCAGAGCATTAATCATAATAAGCACAACATCAGTTGCTTCATTCTCAGTTGGGATGTTCTTGAGAATCATCCCTTTAGTGGTACTTGTAAATATATTGTAAAGCTTAATGATCCAGGTTCTGTTGAGAGCTTGTCACTGTGCTGTTTCTCTCAAATAATAAAGTAGATTAAAACTAATAGACATATGATTGCATCTCGTTAACTTGAAGAGCACATTAGCAGTGCATATTCTCTCCCCCTGCCCTCTGGTATCTGTTGATAAACTGTGACTGCTCTCACCTGGCTCAATGCTAGAAGCTTAACTGGAAACAATTTTTTTTGTTTGTTTTTTTCATTTCACTAGTTCAAATGACAATCAAGTTCACAAAAGGGCATAAATCTTGGCAATCAAAGAAGAAGGACAGATTTACTACTAATAGATAGTACATCTCTGCTTCCACAGTCTAATCTGGCCTTCAGGGGACCTCAGAAAAGGGCAGTGAGCCACAAGATCCGGTCAAGAGAAAGAAGCTCACCCAAAAGTACACATCACAAACACTCTGTCCTGCAGAAGCTGTTCAGTGTAGATAAATTGTAGCAGTACACCCTTGGTAACACCAAGATTCTTCCTGCTTTGGGTTGACATGGAACCCTATATATACTTTGGTATCAGGTGTAAATGAGGCATCAAATGAAATGTGCTGCCATCTTTTACACCGACCTGCAAATTTTAAATGCTGATGACCTGGACTGGAGGTTTGCTGGGGTTTCCACCAGTTGATGGTTCTACTGAAACTGGTTCCCTTTCATGGTTTCACATCTCTGATTTTTTAGGAAGATTGAAGCCTTCCGTAACTCAGAAACTATGCATTATTCTTTGTACTCTTAAAGGATATAACAGAATCATGTTTATAGAGTCATTATACACACATAGAACAAAAGCACAAATGAAAGCACAGACACTAAGCTCAAAGGTAAAAGGTTTCAGCTACCACAGAGAAACAGCAAAACATCAAAAGTATAAGACAAGCAGGATACCGCTCACAGAGAAGAGTGCCTTAAAATAATTGAAAGGGGAAATAAATATTTTAAGATGTGATAAGGAATCAGAACTGTTATTCAGCTGAACATTATTCATTGTTTCTGATGAGTTGTGGAACTCTTTAATTTATCATCTTAGCCTGGGTGTACGACACGACTTAAAAATTTAAAGGAAATGTACTTAGAGCGATGTCATTTTATTACTGTTATAAATAGAACATAATTTGGAAGTTTCTGCATTTATAAATATTTCATGGGGCTTGATGGTATGTTAGAATGAAAACAGAATAAAGCCTTCAGGTCACAGCCAACCCCAAAGGCATATTTTTGCATTAGCAAAGGATATTCATCCCAGGGGGATACCGCTTTCAGACATCCACATTGAGAAAGCTTCTATAAGCTTGGCTTTCTGAAAGAGGCTGCTGACAGAGGCAGTAGCTGAATATCAGTCTCCTGATTGTTTCCAGTTTTAGTCACAAACTGCTAACCAGCTTCAGTTCATGACATTCATTTTTGGGGATGAACTCCAGTTTCTTCCTTCTTGGTAGCTAATAATGAACAGGCAGTTTGCATCCTTGTTGTCATACTTGACATAACCTTTAAAAAACCAAAGCCCATAGAATGCCATATTTGCAAAACACTACCCACACTGCCCCTTGAGCAAGTATAGGCTGTATTTAGCTCAAGGGTACTAAGCGAGAAGTCTTTTAGCGGTGAATTATTCTGAACAGACTTTTTGTACTGAAAGAACTGCAATAATTTTTTGAAACTCCACCTTTTAATTGTTTTTGCCACAAATTATGCATTTAAGATGGATGCTGTTCTGCTCCTTATATCCCTATAATAGAGAAGTTTATTTTTCCCATTTTTTTCTAAGTAGCTCATAAAATATTTTAAACATATGCAGCACCACAAGTAGGCATTTTTTCCATTTAACTTCCTCAGTCCTTAAGGAAAATGGTGAAAACCCATCCTCTTTTCATTTCCCATAACATTCCCATTCACTTGTAGTCTGCAAGCAATCTATTTTTTTAATAAACATTAGTCATCTGTAGTATATTGGAAATCTTACCTATGCTAAATGGCTAGGAAATTGATTTTTAAAGTAATTTTAATGAAATGTACATTACTGCAACATCTACCATCCCATGATCCCTATTAAGGCCAAAAGCCAAGTCAAGCCTAGAAGTTTATCATTTTTCACACAGTACCAGGAAATAATATTCTTGTACATACTAGCATCTTAGAGGGACTGGATAAAGTCTAACAATTTCAGAAACTGTTCAGCTGTACTGCATGGAGCAGTAGATGCTACTTTATAGATACTGGTAGCTCACACAACAGAGGAGTAGAACCTTCAACTGTATTTACAGACCAGAAAGTTTCTATTCTCTGTTATTCTGGAATGTTTTGATCTGGAACAAGAGTTAATACAGTATATGGTACTAATGGCAACCAAAAGCAATGCAAAGCAAATGCAGCCTTCTTGCTTCCATAGCACATTGCAATATTGCACCACATATTGTAATAATTTATAAGCAAACATTAAGTTTAATGCTAGGATCTAGACATTATGCCTTTTCTAATTATTCAAAATGTTTATGCAACTGAAAGGGAGCTTCTGATTTGCAAAATTTTATTCACAAATTTATCCATTCAGAGAAAGCTCTTTTAGCAGGAAAAACCTCCTCTTATACTCTCACTTCTGCAGACTAACTTCAATACAGAACTACACAGTAGACTCTCTACTAAGTATTTAAAAAATGTTACAGAGAAAATAAAACTGTTTAACGGCCTAGAAATAGTTGATCACAATGAAAGCTGGTTAAAAAAATTCTATGGTCCCATTTAGTTTCACTGACCTATTATGATAGCTAATGAAAATTTCTAAAGATTACGCCTAAAAGAGGAAAGCAAGTTTTCACAGCATGTCATCATGAGCAATTCACCATACATTCTTGTTTACTCACTCTTGAAAACAAGTCCATGAGGATTTATTGATCTAAATGAGTTGTGTACACAAAGATTTGAAAGCTGTATGTTTGAAGTGACCCTTCATGGTATATATCACATGTGAATCTACAGTTAAGGCAAGAAAGGGAAAAAAATACAATATTTTGTTCTCTTAAAAATTTATGATAACTTCTGCTAGATGGGATTAAAGGTTATGACTTAAAGGAAATGCAGCATTCACTGAACCAGTGATCACTACTAACTAGGATGTGCAGATGAAAGCAGATGAGACTCACTGCCAATTTTCTCATCATCTAGTGTGCTGATACTACGAGCTTTTCTCCTTTTAATACTCAAATCCGGGCCACCCAGTGTTACAGGATGAAGTTGCCTGATAGCAACATGATAGCTGCTGGCAGCAGAAAAACAGTGTATTTTAAAGAATTTATAGATTTCAGACCACTATCTGGACTGCCACCCCCGCTCACATCGCTGATTCATGAGTTCATCTCCTTTAAGACAGCAAAAGAATTACTTTGCCATAGAGAAGTGCTAACATCTTGGGGGAGATAAGGGTCATCATGTCACTTGGTGAATATCATACAACATAAAACTCAATCACTGTGACACGACAAAAACTCATCAGGTATCTCAGAAAACGAGTGTGTTTCTGCTGGGATTCTGTCAAGTAGCATTTTTGTTTTTTACTTTGATTACCTAAAGTCACTTCACCTGTCTCTCAGCATTACATTGTCTGCTTCTCCCTCTTTCTCTAAAAGTTTATTGAATAAAGTGCCAATCTCTCTAAGAATTGTCATCTCTAACTGTATGCAGAACCTTAAAAAAAAACACTTATTTGTCTTTTTGTTTTACAAACCAAGTTCCAGTAGGGTTTTCTATGAAAACAAACAAAAACAACACAAAGTACTTAATACATGTACACTAGCCTTTTTTCAAGATAATTATATTGACCTTAAACTCTCCAGCAATAAGTTATTGGGTTGAGGACATCATTTTCATGTCATGATCATATCCACAGGAAAAGAATAAAACTGTAGAAAACAGCAAGGTGGTTTATTGCAGGAAAAGCAAATGGAAGACAGGCTTAAAACTGGAAAAAAATTACTTTGTACAAGGCAAGAAACTATACATATATTTTGATTTTAACATTACTGAACTCTTGCCTTTTGCAGGAAATGTCTTCCAATGCTATTCGAGCTGATTTAGCTCTGATCTACTGATCACTAATGTTCTGTTGCTTTGTCAAACCATTGCATATTTTATGGCTTATTTTTCCTATGTTTATATTTCTGCACAGTTAGTAACTGTTATTCAAAACTATATTTACAGTGTTCTTATTCCTATTTACCAGATAAATAAACAGGTAAGTTTATTTATAAGGGGCATAAGGTATATTTATAATAAGGGACATGTCCAAGACTGTAGACCGTTTCAGCAGGAATACAGGTATTAGTCATTTTAACATATAAACCATTTAAAAAGGTTTAAAAGCAAGAACACCTAAACATGTGGCATTTAAGAAACAAAACCATTTTTATCTCCTTAAAGATGTTTGTGTATTAATTGTTTTTACGGATTAAGAGGTGTTTAAGTAGTAAAGCCTCTTTAACACCTTAAGTTCTTAAAATGTCTTACAAACACAGACATGGTGAATTACCCTGAAATTATGGAAACAAGACTTTGATTTCATAGTCGAGCATGGTTTTGTTAAGAGAGTCTTGTGGTGAAAGTGGTCAAACCATATCCTAACACTGCACTGGCAAATGCAGCTCTTTGTCTCTACCTGCTCATTAACTCCCATTTTAGAACACCTTTCTCCACTTTTATTTTAATTCAAACACATAAAACTCTCAAAAGAAGTTTTTTTCTTTTTCTCTGTAATATTTACGATGAAACATTTGGAGGATATTTTTCAAACCTGTAATTGAACTATAACATATCACAGATTATTATACGCCTGCATCAGTATTTTTAGCTGCCATTTAAAGTTTTTTCAGGTTTATTTTTAAACCTCCCATGAAATAAAATTCAGGGAGAGACCCCTCAGTCTTTTGATTTATTATTTGTTCCCCTGCATTTGATTCAAGATAGATAATGCACTTACAGAAATTTTTGTACTTTGTTTTTGCTTTATTGTTTTCAGTAGATTCAAGATAATTAATTAGTTGAGAGTACCCATACCGCTACCTGAGATTGCTTAAGAAACATTGCAAGGAATACTGATTTCTAACTAATGAGAAATAAGTAGTTTAATCTCCTTTAAATATTTTGACCACAGCAGCTAAACAGCTGATTCCATTCAAATTTTTGAATAAATATATTACAAGGGTGAGCAGGAAGTAAAGAGACTACCAATTGAAATATGCAAGAGATTTCTTATACCTTTTATTTAAAAAAAAAACTTATCAAAATATTAAAAATATTATCAAAATATTATCAAAATATTATAAAAATATTTAAAAAGGCCATTGTCTGATAGGAACACTTTCTCCTACCCAATTGATTCCAAAAATCTGCAGAAATAGGTTTGTATGCACACATGACTGTCCCAAAATTAATAGTATTTACAATGTCAAAGCAGAACTTATTTTATTGCATTGTTCCGCATTGTTTCCCGGGGGG
>PPHD01001612.1:0-18218 GCA_002909625.1 Bambusicola thoracicus | reverse complement strand
ATCAAAGAAGAATTCTCTTTTTGAAGTGGAAACATTAAAAAAAAAAAAAGTTACATATTTACCGAACACTTTTATTTATTCTTTATTGCCTTTTCCATCTGAAAACTAATATACTACTTGGCTCCAAGTCTATATGTTTTTCTTTGTCTCTTTCAGTACCATGACATGTTTTCCATGATATGTAAAACATGAAATTTAAGACCTTCTTTCCAGCCCACTAGAATGATTCCCGCCCTTCCTTTCCATATTTGCATGTATTACACAGCAACATGCAAAGGAAGTACATGGATAAAGAACATTGATATCTTCTGATTTAGGTTAAGATTTTTCTGAAAGCAGATCATAAACTCCATTTTCTACATAAGGATGTCTTACTGATGACTTAAGATCTTTTTGATAGAATTTCTCATGCTACT
This sequence comes from Bambusicola thoracicus, assembly GCA_002909625.1. Classification (NCBI taxonomy): domain Eukaryota; kingdom Metazoa; phylum Chordata; class Aves; order Galliformes; family Phasianidae; genus Bambusicola; species Bambusicola thoracicus. Next base: position 17,802 of record PPHD01001612.1, on the reverse strand, counting down.
GGAAAGTCCTCTATTACACAACTTCAGAGAAATTTGGTGGTATTATTTCATTGCTGTGAAATGTGTTCAAATTACTTCCTCAGTGGGCTGTTGTGATATCTTCAAATTAAAGGTTTTCAATCTAAAAGGACAGATGATAAAGGAGACTTCTAACACTTCAGACAATAGATTTTATTTGTCTTCTGTGAAGATGAGATGTCTCTGGACTGCCTAACTGAGAGGCTCCTATCTTTAATATCTTTCTCTAATGCTGAATAATTCTGTAACTGCTCTCATAAAGGGCAAATTTTGGGAAGCTTGTTGCAATAATTATTTTGGAAGTATCCTATAACAGAGCCACTGTTGATTCAGAGCATGGTAGGATTCACACACGTAAATGAATTTTGTTGCCATTCAGGTAATTAGGAGATAAAGAATAGTGAATAAATATGGGAAGATGTCATCTGACAAAAGTCTACAGTATGGAATTGTCTTTTTAGTCAAAGGAATAATGATTCAGTGTAAAAAGTATCCTGGAACACTGTCACATCGGTTTACTGTTTCTGTGATTTATTTCTAGCAATTGTTTGAAATCTGAATTTAATACATATATTCCAAAGAAAATTTTATAACTTACACTGATAATTTTTTAGTCATTAAGAAAACAGTTCAGTCACCACCATGTCATTATCTTAAAATAAACAAGAAATTGTAACTTTACCTTCAATTTTGTCCATGATTTCACTTTTTTTGCCTGAATCTTCCAGAGGTATCAAAATCTACAGAACAGAAAAATCAGAAAGTTCAGAGTTTCAGAGAGAAATATGAGACTGAAAATTTGCCTGAATTTCACTTGTAAATATCATAAATGCAAACTATTCTGCATAATTTATAGCTCTAGGATTTATCTATAAAATGTAATTTATAGCTACAGAGGTAAACAAAGATGGAAATTCTAACATCCCGAGCTGAGAAGTCATCACAGATCTGTGTGAGACGATGTTACAAACTTATGGCTTTTGTTTGTATTTAATCTTTAATATACAATTAGAGAAATGAAAAAAAAATAGACTCTGTAATGCAGGAACGATAAATACATTTAAGACAATATACATAAAAAATGCTTGCATAAAAAAAATTATGTCAATTTGAACTAAGTCTTACCTATAATTAGTTTTTAAAGCATAGTAAATTACAGCTGAGATTATTCTACTCTATTTTTGGACTAGCATCTATTAGCAGATTAAACAAATCAGAGAATACTCTTTCAAAGTGAAAAATGAAAACAAACTATACTGCCCCAAAATGTTAACCCTGAGACTTCTCCACGGTTTCAAGATTCTGTGAAGAGTCGTCAGTGTATCTTTGCAGAACTTTTCCAATTTGTATAAAGATGAATTAGGGCTTCAAACCATGACTTGAATATGCATTGTAAAGATAACCTTGTATGGACAAGAGGTCTTTGGTCATTAGAATTCTGGAGAAGAAATGATGACATTAAGAGAGCAATTTAGAGTACCAATATAGCAGTTGACTGTACAGATCTCTTGAAGTCAAGATCAATCAAGAAGGGGATTTGTTATGTACAGTTCACCACATCCTCATGGAAATAAATGCTGTTTCAGTTTCATAATCATTCGTTTACACTCACTAGACAAATCAGCCAACTGGAAATGCTGTGGAACACTGAATGAATTGAGTACTACATTGTATGGAAAGGAGTGAAGAACATTAATATAATGTCTTACTGAATATTTTCAATACAAATATAATAAAGTTGAAATTATTAGCATTTACTATAGGTAACAGGTATTCTGCTAATACTCTCTTCATTCCACTTAATTGATATGCACAAATTATAGTGGAGAAAACGTATGAAAGAGATGAACCGGATATGTTCAATTATCTCCTCACTAGAATGTTTTCTTCCAAATTTTTTCTCTTAACTCAACTTTTTTATATTGACAGAACTAAGATTTTCTACATGTGTTCTCCACGCACAGACTAAGATTCTGATTTATCAAAGCATTTAAGTTAAAGCTTATCTCTAAATCTATGTAATGTGTTATGGGACATGATAGGTATTCATAAGACAGTAAAAATGGAAATAACGTCATCCGAACTATTATAGTAGCCAATTATGGAAAGTGCTCGAAGCATTTAGTTGGGCTTACTTATATCACTCAAGCAAAGTTTAACAGTATGTATAAGTTCTTACACTCTCAATATATGTGTGTTTCTAAAATCTGTTATTAACTATATTACTTAAATTTAAGCATTTTTTTAGACAACTAGTCCAAAAACACTAGGGAGTTCCCTTTTGCAACTGCAGTTGTTTTGGTTTTTTGTTTGCTTGTTTGTTTTGTTTTTTTTCTGGCCAGGGTTTAAGACACTGTGAAGATTTGAAGAATGTTGATTTTTTGCAAATACTGAAAAAGTAATTTTGAGAACCTATTAACATCTGTATTTACAAGAGATAACTGTGTCTGAACATACTATAGCCTTGTTTATTTGTAGTCTTATTACAGGCAAAATAATTCAAAAATAAGCCATACAACACATCTCCTCAGATATGGGATAGATAAATGTTATAAGGCACACAGAATAGATAAACTCCAAGATTATAAAATAAATTTGTCATCCATCTATGGATTCTATCCCAGAAGAGTGAGACAAAAGATACTTAGTCAGCATTGATAATCTATATTTTCACCACATCTTTAGCCATTTGAGATAAATGGCTCAACTGACTGCTTAAAATTATATTAGTAGAAATAATGTGACAAGAAACTACTAAAAAGGCTTATTAGTTGTCCCTAAGATTAAACTTATTGTTGCATATATTAAAAGAAAAAAAAACACCTGAGGCAAACATTACTCTGAACCAATGACAGATCATTTAAGTCAAGAAGGAAGCCATAAAAGACCATAAAGATTGTCTGCGATAAGTTAAAGGCCTTAAGTATTTATATCATGTATGCAACACCTTTGGAATTTGCACCTGTGGTGGAGGTTTCCAAGGATAGAAAGCATTCATATTCCTACGTCACAGAATATAGAATGAAACAATGCACACAAATAAGCAGATGACTTTCAGTATCAGTCCCCTATACAGACTAAGGACTTCTCAGGACTGAAGTCAACTTGAAGGAATAAATGAGGACAACTGCATCTGTCCACAGCTCTCCTTTGCCTGTGAGGAAGCATCTCATAGTGTTCTATACTAACTGGAGTCCTTGATCAAGATTGAGCCTCTTGTGGTTCTTTTTTCCTACCACAGAAAAGTGATGAAAATATGCATAGTTAATGCCACATCATTGTTCCTGGCTGACATTTTGTCAGACCAAAAACCATGGGGAGTATGTTTTTTGGTAAAAGGAATCTATTCCTAGTATACAGAGAACTCATTAAATAAGTTAATCCAAGAACTTTGGAAAAACAGTTTATCATGACATCCTGAGGAAGGGAATATATAATAATAAATCAGTCCTTGGATGTGAGCCAAGTACCATTGGTTAACTTAAGACAAATGGACAGACTATTAGACAGGATTAAAAAAACAAACAAACAAAAAAAAAGACAAGCAATCTGTAGCTTGCTTGGTAATAAAATGAATAGAAGGTAGTGAACTTGTTTGAGGCTGTGGGTCACATAGCTATTGAAAGAGCTTTTTCGCATTTAAATTTTGTTTTACTTCTGTGCTATAAATGCAATCCTTATCTGACCTCATACAGTAGCTCCAACGTTTGAACTGAAGATTTTGGCACTAACAGGAAAAGAAATGTTTACATTTAGGTGGACTAATTTTATGGACTTTGCAGACATTTAAATTGATGAGAAAGTAATTTATGTTGGGACATGATACATGAGGAACTATGTATTCCTTTTTATGGGACTGAAAGGAGCTCCTGAATAAATTTCTAGGTCATCTTTTTACGGTCTTTGAGACAGGTATAATACAATGAAACCATGTCATGACTGAAATATATTTGTCAAATTTGACTTTTAAAATCTCTGAGTTGTGTTCTGAGAGGTTTCATCATAAGCATAAGAACGTGTATCAGAAATGTTTTTCTCACATCTAATTTAAGTGTTACATTTTAAAAATGATGTCAATGTCTATTTTGTTGTACTCTAATTTGCAAATAGCTGAATAATGTTTTCTTCATAAAAAAAAGCTCTTAACATTAATTTCAAGAAACAGACAGTGACAGTAGGATTTAAAGCATAGAACAGCTCCCATTCAAGGAGAAAGTGAGTTACTTAAGAGTCACTAATAATTTGGGGAAGATGCTCTGGCACTGAAAATTGCTCTTTAAAGAGATCAGAGGAAGACCTGTCCTCTACTTTCTCTTTAATGTTGTAGCATAGTCTCTGATTCTCATGGGCTCCAGGCTGCTGCTCACGGAAACTCAAGCTTGCTTTCAAAAAAACCTATTCTGTGGATTGACCAAGAATAAATATTTTTATTTACTGACAAGAGCACTCTGTTTTAATTTGTAATTGAGATATTTTCAGTTGGTCCTTCAAGAAAAATAGGACAATCAGTTTTGAAAAACAATAACAATAGCATATTTGACTCTCATAAAAGTGGAGTTTACAGGTCTGCCTAATCCCTTTCAATTTCAAATGGTTTCTAAAGTTCTTCTCAAATGTATGAATAATTGTATTTACATTAGTTTTAGCTTTTCCAGAATTAGCAGTAAGATCAGTCCATGAAGATCAAGCATTGCCCAAGAAGTTAAATCACCTTAAAACACATGAAACATTCTATCTGTAGAAGGAGCTTCAGGAAAAGATGTTGTTGTATATGAAAAGAAAAATACCTCTTTAGGAAATCCTAAGACAATTGCACTTTTAAAATTTCCTGTTTAGAGAAAAAACCACAGTATAATACAAGACCTCACCTGTTCACAGACACGACTGAATCGGAATATAAAATTTTTAGAACTTGAAATTTACTAAGTTTGTTTGTACACAAAATAGGAATTGTAACCTGTATGATATCATGTTTTACCACATTACGTATCCACTTGATTTTGTTTAAACCAATGAATTACCAAAACTGTTGTAGTGAACACAATCTTACTTCTTCACCTAAAAAGCTAATTAGGTGACAATCTCACTCCATCTTAAAAGATTCTTCATTATCTCAAGTCAATAGCTAGTTGATTTATCAATTAGTTTTGTCACTGATGGTTCAAGAAGCATTCTGCATTGTGATGTAGTTCAGTGTAATTGCATCCGAGTATGTTATTACAGGCTTTTAACAGCACTCAGAAAGATCTCTGGTGGTTAATAATAATTTATACTCAGGACAAAATTTAAAGTACAAATTAGGACTTGCAAATGTTAAAACTGGAAAGCACAAAAGTATAGTGAAACACATTCTCACATATCTATATTTGAGTTCTTATTGCATTTTGGTATGCCTTTCAGTCTTTTAATGCTTCATCGTAATGTATATTTTTGAGTATCAAATACAAGGAAAGTGCATAGTAAGATCAAATTTTCAAAGAAGTTTGCAGACTCATATATATACCAGGGAAAAAATCATTTTATGGGACTCAACATTTATTAACATTAGCCATCACTTTGACTAAAGAAAAATCACACTTAAGCAAATTCCAGAATCCCAGATAGCCTGATTATTTCTGTGTTGTTAATGTTTTTGCTTCCATTCCCCTCCATTTTCTCCCTCCTCAGAACTTGAACTCAGCAACATGAACAATCGAACACCTTGGGATTAATTTCAGAAAAATGCAATAGCTGCCCAAATCTGGTCTATTTTTATCAGCTTTATCTGCAGAGATCTTTCTGGCAAGTTTCTCAAAACAAGTAATGGTGGAAGAACAGCTTTCTCAAATGAAAGTACTCTTACAATACCCAGAGCTTTACAGAAGATGGATCTTTCCTATTTCTCATGTAGACAGGATGTCTTACACTAGAAAAATTCTTAAACAAGAAATAGGAGAGACAGTCAGAACTTAATAATGTTTTTGGCCAGAAAGTGAGATTTTAAGGAAAAATTTAAAAAATCTATTAAATGTTTGAAATTATGACAAAAATGTTTGCAAAATCTGAGTGACTCAAAAACAGGTTGAGTTTTTGTTTGTTTGTTTTTGGTCATGATTTTATTTATCTCTAATAAATATTGTTGCTATCTCTAATTATCTCTAATAAATATTGCTTGTCTTATCTTACGCTGCTCGTATATTCCAAATGCCCAAGGCAATATAGTTCAGTTTAGTCATTTATCCATTTCCACCTGAGATAGGACATTCTGTATACCTTCAGCAGATCAAAACCAAATGATCTTTGAGCCAGAAATTTTAATAAGGTCTTTTCAGCATTAGGCATATGGAGTATTGTTTGTCTCCACCTCCTACTGTAATTTCACACTACTAATCACCTCAACGTCTGTGAAGTTTGTATGTTCTTCCCCTGCTCCAAAGTCAAAGTGGTGTAGTAAAACTGACTGCTATGCAAAGCCCCTGTCCATTTCATTTAGGTTCAGCTTGGTCACATATCTGCCAAAATTAAAAAGCTCTTGTTTCCCATGGAAATCAGATGGGGCACCTCAGCTGTGCAAAGAAAATCCTAGAAAGGTTTAAACTGAGAGTAACTTTGCAGCATAAAGAAAGAAAACTGAGTTCCTTGACCCTTGTTCTTCAGAACCATATATCTGTGCTACATACTTTTACTGGATCAGAAGTGGTAAAAGTTTTAAATATTTGCTGTTCCCCATTGAATTTAGGTTATGATAATAAATGAAATAGTACAATTATGTGGGAAATTAGTGCACCGTGGTTAAAGGTATTACTTCATAGGGTGGAAACAGCCTGATCTCCAGTAAAACATAACTTCCTTGTATACCATAAAAACTGCATGGGAGACTGTAAACTAATGGAATAGAACTTCAATCAAACATTAAATGTTCCTTTCAATCACTACAAATTTTGTATTCGAGCAACGGCTTTTTCTTTCAACCCAGGCCATTTTATGATTCTACAATGTTTGTACGATTCTATTGAAAAGAATCACAATGAATATTATCAGGTTACTTTTCAGACTAGCTTTTAAAACACTTTTCAGAAAAACAACAACAAAAAAAAAATACATCCAGCTGAGCTGCAGAAAAAATGTAATACCAAAAAGCAGCAACCTATTCATATCGTAGCTAGTTTGATTTTCAGTTTTAATGGGTACAGCAAGCCACACCACATAATCTAAAACACTGATTACAAAATGACTCTCAGTGTGCTTGCTTCTGTTTAGAAAACTATTTTCAATGTCATAGTGAAAAGAGATTGGTCTCATTTACATATGATAAAATAAGGCATGAATAGGGTGTGAGCTGGGTCCTGTATTCTATAATGCATAAGAATGAGATAGAATAATACAAACATTAAAATGTTCTTCATGTTCTCCTTGTGTGCTCTGACCAGGGCTAACCGAATATTTAGGCATTAAAATCTCATTATGAGACAAGAATTTAGAATTTTAGCTCTTGTTTCTTTAGAAAAATCAATAAAAAATGATGAGACTTGATGGCTGCAAGGGAATTCTTGGAATTAAAAATGAATTTCATCAAACATGCAACCATTCAGAAAATGGCAATGTCAAGGTTAGAATGGAAACAAACTGCACACATAGTAGCAGACTGTCAGTCACAACATCACTCAACAGGATATACATTTGGCTACCACATCAGAGAAAAAAGATAGGACACTGTAGTGATGTACTTACTCCTTCTAACCACGGAATACCTATTGTCAAAATTACTCTTACAAATGAAAATTAATGGGATATCGGCTCTGAAAAAATGCAACACTAAAGAAGACAGGCTCATCACTTTGTTCATACTTCATCCTTGTTAGCGTTCTCTGTTTCTTACCCCATGCAATCTTTTCTCATTTTTTTGCATTTTGCTTTTCCTGTGAATTCTAATGTAATTTTTTTTTCAGGAGAACTAAAGTGGCAGCTGCACTACAGTGAGAAGGAATGGTACATTTAATATGAATGCCTTATTTAAACAATGTTTGAGTTCAAAATTAAAACCCACTGTGATGTGACTATATTTGTAGCAGATTTTTTTTTTTTTTTAAGACAAATTTGACATTTCATTGTTGGTTTGCTTTAATATTGAGTGCAAAGGTTTTCACAGTGCTGGTACACCTTCTAGCATGGTAATGACATGTCAAAGTCTACAAATATATCTTTACTATAGAGATAAATTTATGCCACATGTCTCAAAACAACAACAACAAAGCACAAAAACAAAACAAAACAAAAACAAAACAAAAAACCAACAGCCATTTAATACTTTATTTTATCAGTGACCACCCTAGGTGGTCTGGAGAACGACATTACCTTTCAAGCAGCAAGAACTGCTAGATTTTTGCCTTTTCACTATGAAAGAAAGATCAGCACAAGATAAAAGATACAAGAAACAGATTCATTGCTAACACCCAACTATAACATGCAGATTGGGCATGATGTAATCAGATGGGGAAAAACATTAAGCAACTCCTGAAAAGAATCTTATCCTATTAATTATGACCAATTGCTTAACCTGAAACCTGCTTCCTGGGTGTTCTTTAAGAAAAGAGGACTTTTCTTAAAAAAGGATCAGACCCATGACAGATGAACTAGTCTGATATACTACAGGCAATTCACAGGTTAAATCACCTTTGCTTTCCTGAAAACACTTGAATATGAAGTAGTACTTATGAAAGTAAAATTTTTCATGTGTCTTACACTCCAGCTGTTAAAAGCAAAAACACACTTCCAGAAGGTCCCACTGTCTCAGAAGAAGTTTCTCCCAGTCCTTTGTATACTGAGATGGTAGCAGTACTAAAGACAGTTTTTCAGAATTTGAAAATAAAAACACCATGCCAAAAGATTAAACTAATGGGAAGAAATAGCCAGAATTAATTTGCAAAGTTGCTGCATTTCTTCTTCTGTAAAATGAAGTTTGTTGCAGATTGCACAACAGGAGTTATTTTTTTTTCATTATCTGCAAATATTTGCATAAATGGGAGGTATATGGAGAAACAACACCAAGTTCAAAATGAAATTTTACATGGGAAAAGCCTCCCTAGAAGTTAGTACGTTACAGTGAAGACAATGTCCAAATGAACACCCTGTTGTGGTCTGTATAGGTCCTGTTGCAATATGACTTGCAAATGCATTAAACAGAAGTACCAGGACTGCTTTTTCTGCCCAATAAACAGGATGGGAATAGTGTCCAGAAAGCTCTTAATCTCCAGCAACATTTTTGCCAGATATTTCATGGACACATTTTCCAGTCTATTACCTACAGGAAAACATTGACAGCAAGCATGGTAACTTCGCAGTATGACCGAAAACTAACCACACAGGCATTTAAACTGTACTCCCTTTCCTCTGCTGAGGCTTTAAAGCCAAGCCAATTTCCATGTGCACCCATTAATTAAGCAAAGACTTCTGCTGATCTTGAGCAGATCTCATCTCCGTCTAGGTTGGCAAATTTCCAGTAGTGTACAGGAAGCTATCTACATTTGCAAATAAATACAGATATTTAAGGGGATTTAATTTAGTCTCTGCTTTTAAACTATGTCAAGTCCTTTTATGTATACTCATATTTATGCACGACATTGCAGGTGTGTTGCTAGAAGATAGCACAGAGGGGAAAAACATATATATAAGCAGAGAGAAAAATATTGACTCAGTTTCAGTGATAAAAGTTAAAATGTCTCTTCCAAGTATCAAACTGTTATTTTAAATTATCTGACAAGTTAGTTTACATGTTAATATTCTGCATGCAGTAATGTGAACTCCTATGTTGAGAAAAAAATAAGGGCACGGTTTTACTTAATATGATTCAACACTGAAAATGTGGTTTCAGTATTAGTGTACACTATTAATAACAGTACATTAATGATAAACCTTGGCTATGTGACAAGTGGAAAGATGGAGTGAATATTTGGGGTAGGAAAAAAAAATAATGCTGATGGAAAATGAATGGTTTGCCATTCTGTTATTAAATGTTGCCTGACTAAATCAAAATAGTTTTAAACAAAAAAAGAGGCTAAAATCGTGCTCTTTAACACAAATACTTTCAAATTTCTTGCACTTACAAGAATCAGTCCTGGAGTAAAACAAACAAACAAAAAAAGCAATCACACTGCTGTATTTTTTTCCCCCACAAAATGTTATATTTTTCAAAATAGTAGCAATTGAAATGGTGAAAAGAAATATAACACCTCGTAAAATACTATACATTCTGTAAGCAGGTCACAGACAGGTGGATGCAGATAGATCCACTAAGCTGTTCTGTATGTTCAGGGAGGCCTCCAAAAGTGACTGTACACCAAGAAATGTAAAATGCCCATCAGTGACACGTAACATCAATTTCAACAGCTTCTTGTTGAGGAAAAAGGTTTTCATGCATGTATCATATCTGAATCTCATCTAAAGTGCCTACAGGTAGTGACATCAGTTAATAAGCCATATTGAAAACACAGTTTTAACTACAACACAAATGCACTATTATGTATTTAATTGGTTAGATTAATAATTAGGAGAAGCAAAATACCAACATGAAAATAGATTTTCAGGCATATCAATAATTCTCAGAATTATCAATTGTCATTTAATCTATAACAAGCTGATATTTCTCAAGGAGATTTGGAGATCAGTAAAGAAGAAAAATAGGATTTATTGGTCCTAAGATGAAAATTGTTAAGTTATCTCTAGAGCAGTATGTTACATGACCTTGAAACTGAATGATCTTCAAAGCTTGCTCTAAGTGTGGATATGGAACTACTGCAGGAAAACTGAGATTCCAAAAACTTCCAGTGAGAATCTGACTTTGAGATACATTCTACACATTTATTTTGTTTTTTTTTTTTAAGAAAAAGTACTGTAAAACCCAAGAGCATGGTGTTACAGCATGCAGAAATTTACTTGCTAAAAGATGCACTAGCATTAGTTTCCATTTTTTATTCTAACTTTTTCTTTGCTGAGATAGATGCTGTTTCTAGATACTTTTAAGTCCATTTGACTTTACACTAAACAGGAATACATTTAACAGTGGGAGGGAGGTATGAGAGAAAGAATAAAAACACATATTCAAGGTAGTCTGAGGACTGAAGATATTTTAGCAAAGAACAGATCTTTCACACATTTTTTTTTATTTGCCACAGTCACTGCATTAAGCTATTTACTATGTAAAAAGACGACTCATCTGTAAACGTTGTAGTGTGAAGGAAAATATCAGATCACTCCCTGCTCCAGCTTGCAAATCAAAAATACTGAACTGCTTTTTCCAGTTACAGTGGAATGAAGGAAAGACAGGCTTATTGCAGGACCCTAGGCGCCAGCATTTAAATGTGAAGTGGGAATGTTGTAAGTAGAAAATTATGTAAGGTGACAAGTGAGCTACAGGGAAACTGATCCAAGAGTAAATGCAGAAAGCTCCCTGAAAGGTAGTTGTGTGGTTTTTGTTTGTTTGTTTGTTTGTTGTTTTTTGTTCTTGTTTTGCTTTTTTGTTTGATATTTTTATAAAGTCTGGTGCTTTTTTTTTTTTTTTTTTTTTTAATCTTTAAAAAAGATAATAATTCTGTTCTTGTACCACCTTCTTCACCTCATAAATAGTAAGTCAGGGTGTGAGATGAAATCTGATTAGCAAAGTAATTTCAACCTGGGGACTTTAAGATGGATGTTTTATTCCAGTGATTGTCAACAATTAAAATTAAAGATTCACTTTAGCCGCTGACAAAATTTGAGCCGTGTACTGTTTCTACATAAAAGAATGATTTAGCAACTTAGGTAAACTTGTTCTGTTACCACTGCTCTCTCCTTTTCTGCCTTTTTTTTTTTTTCTCGCTTTCATGTACAAAAACATTACTGAAACTGCTTTTCAAATCTCCTGTCAGTCTCGTGGAACACAATTTGAGCAACTCTGCTCCAGATGTACCAACTAACCAATTGATCCAACTATCCAACTGCTACTTTAACATGAGAAGTGCAAAAATAGTTTGGTAACCTTCATTAAAGTGAGCACAGGAAAAAATGAAACAAAGAAAAGACTTCTAGAAATGTCACTAATTTGGACTGAAATATTTCAGATAAATATTTTTGTGTTATTTATGTAGCAGTGTTTCAGTTCGTAACAAATGAAGTAATTTTGTCCCAGTAAGCCTCAGCTTTTCACGTCAGTCTTAAAGAGACAGACTATAATGAGAAAATAAATATTATTTGCTGAGATATTTTTCAGTAATAAACATATTAGATGTATTGAACTATGTTCTATTGCCAGACTGCATGAATGTGCATCAAAATAAATTAGTCTATGGTTCTTCTGGATGACAGCTTTTGGATGTTCAAGTGCTAATATATTGATAAATTATAAAATGGGAAGCACCTGCATCACAGACAAAAACAGATCTGTCTCTAATTCTGAAAGCAATTCTAGAATGTATATTTTGTTTCCTGCAATCTTATAATATGAACAGAAGAGGATAATCCTAGCTCTAAACATACTTAGTATTACTTAGGAGGATTTGTTTTGAAAAACTTTATGGTGGAAAACAGAAATAAGTAGGATATAGACACTATTTTACAAACAAATTTGTCCCTGCTGGATTTAAGTTTGTGTAAAAGAAAATATTCCCAGTGCATTAAGAAACTGATAGTAACTGATAGTAACTCATCTCTCCTTTTAACTTCAGAACACTTTCCAAAGTGATCTTAACTTCTAAGTTTATCTGAAGAATCACAGTGTATTTTTATAATTTTCAGATGTTTTTCTAAAGAAATCTATCCCATTCTAAACAATTTTACTCTCTCAGAGTTAATAAATGGTTAAACTTTTAAAAATCATCCTAGACATAATCTGCAAATGGAAAAATGAAGAGAGAATTTAAGAGGTTTTTAGCTATTTAGTAAAATCTCAGTATGCAAAAGCATGTCACATAAGTCCAGAAGTTTTAGTCAGTTTCTTGTAAATGGAAATATAGATGAGAAAGTAAAATTAATCTCTCAGCTACAATATATAGGTTTTGAAAAGAATCTCTATAAGAGTCATTATGCTGGTGTATGCTTTAGTTTTGTTTAGTTTTTAGTTTAATTACTGTGGACTTTCAGGACTGCTGAGTTTACAGTCTGGATGCAGACATGGAGACAGGTAGGTGAGAGGCACCATGAAAACCTACAAGCCATAAATACACTTATATTTTTCCATCTGAAGCACATTCAAACAAATTCTTATGTATGTAAATTAGTTTTTTTTAAAAATCACTTAATTAGGCAAGGAAATGGAACGTAGCATTTCATCCGCAAAAGACCTTTTTGCTCTTGCACGTGCTTAATATTCTGGAAGTACAGACAGCTTGCTTACTGCCATTCTGTGAGAATATAGGGACTGAAATCTGTGCAGAACCCATGATTCCTAGCATCTTGCATGCTTAAATTTTCTAGAAGAGGAGGCAAAATAATTAAAAAATTACCTCTTTACTTCATAGTCATAACTCACCCTCTTAATATCATTTGACCTCTAAAATACTAACGTGTACCTTAATTTCTGTCCTGGGAACATTACAGGACCCATTTGTTATCAGTTGCTTCACAGTTCTCTACCTAGTTACTTTTTTTGGGCACTGCAATGGGGTGGATACTGAAACTAATTAATGAAATCTAGACATTTAGACATACTAGACTAAGTGTAGATCTTGCTATCTCCATCTCTTAGAGATTGCATCTTCATCCCAGGCTAAATAAACCCAACAAATAAGAATAGCAATTCTAATGACAAACAAACAAACAAACAAAAACAAAAACAAAACAAAAAAACCACCCACCCAGAAATACAGAATGGCTTGGGTTGGAAGGGATCTCAAGGATCAAGTCTCAATTCCCCTGCTGCAGGCACAGGGTTGCCAGCCTTAACAGCGGGTACTAGATCAGGTTGTCCAGGGCCTCCATCCAACCTGGCTTTGAACATCTCTGGGGACAGCGCATTCACAACCTCTCTGGGCAACATGTTCCTGCACTTCACCATCTTCTCAGTGAAAAACCTCCCCCTCACGTCTAATATAAATCTTCCCTCCTTTAGTTTAAAACTATTCCCCCTTGTCCTATCACTGCCTATCTGTGTAAAATGTTTATTTCTCTCATGTTTATAATCTCCCTTTATATCCTGGAAGGCCATCATGAGGTCTCCCCACAGCCTTCTCTTCTCCAGACTGAACAAGCCCAGCTCCTTCAGCCTGTCTTCATAGGAGAGGTGCTCCAGCTCTCATCATCTTTATGGCCCTTCTCTGGACCCTCTCCAAAAGCTCAACATTTTTCCTCTGCTGGAGGCCCCAAATCTGCACACTGTACTTTAGATAGGGCCACACAAGGGCAAAGTAGAGAGATGGCTAATCTCTCTACTACCTAGATAGTTGGATAGATGTTAGAGATTTGACTGCCTTGAGGTTTTGTAAGGACTACTCAACATGTAGAGGCAATACAAAAATTTCAATGGAATGAGGGGGAGTGAGGGTAAGTCACAAGATGACTTGATTGGAATCCCAGTTCCTTGGGTTCTTTATGCCAAATAAAGAAAATGAAGAAAAAGAAGCAGATCAGATCCTTAGATGAATTGTAGGAAAAAAAAAAATGACAAAAATGGCTCTAGACTTGCAAAGTTGCTGCAGAAAAAGACAAAAACCTGCTGAAGAGATGCAGGAAGGTATTTTGCGACATCTGTACTGTGTATACTAACTGCTTCACTGGGGACTTGAATGAGATTTTCAGTCTCAGAAAAGAGAGATATATTGGACTCAAGGTCATTGTGCCTGGATTCCTTGAACCAGATGAAAGAGGTATAATCTGCACATTTCGGCACTGATAGACTGAATTGTACATTTTTACAGACAGGAATATATATGAAATTCTTCATGGACCAATATAGAGAGAAACAAAGTATTTTCTGATACATAGTACCTTGTAATTATGCAGGGTTAGAGTCAGAGGCAAGAACTTTGGGATTCAAAAATGATTTCTGCTCAAAATAGATATCCTGCTAAACAAATGTGAAAGAGAAAACAGCAGACATCTATGATAGAAATATGTGCAAAGAACAAATCAGAAAGGTTCCATTCTCTTGCCTGCAGGAAGATTAATTATGCCAGTGTCACTTCTGTTTAATAGTCTGAGCTCTTCTTAAAAATCTCCCTTGATTGACATCAAATCAGTAGAGGCTTTGCAATCTCCCCAGAAAATCCTCCTCAATACTTTCAAAGTTTCACCGGTAGATACATGATTAGTGTTCTCCTTTAACTAAGCCTCTTTCACTACAGTTCAAGCCTCATTCCCCCTATACTTCTGAAAACATCCCTTTACTTTATATATTTTATATATTTGAAAAGTGTTCCCCCTTTCAGTCTAAGTCATGTCTCCTAGTTCTACCATTCCAACTTTCTAATGAAGTCTCTGGAATTTTCCCTATAAGTCCACTACCTCCTCAAATTCTAGCAGGAACATATACACTGAGTAGAAAAGTTACCTTTGCCTATGCAATGATTTTCCTCTTTGTTACTTCATTCTTTTCCTAAAGTTTAAAGCCCATAAGCAAGATGAAAACAAAGCAGTACATTTACCTGGATCAAGCAGTATGGGAGTAATAAGTAAAAGCAGCACTGGATTTCTCTGTTGTTGTTATTCTGCTAGAACAAAAAGACACTTTGCTTTTGTTGAATTTAAAGAATATAGCTAAATATTTTGTACTCTATTTTACAGTTATTCTTCATTTTATAACTTAATAGCCTTGCTTCCTTGCTTGTCTGTCCCAGGAGTGCTTCCCTAGATACGTAATGTCTTTTACTACTTCATTAATGAGTGCATAATACTCATAGTCTTCCAGATTATATCTGAACCCGAGAATATTATCACGTCTTTGTGAGTACATAGTAGGTCTGTATTACTTGTAGCCATTTGCTGTTCATATCCATACGTATTCCTTCCCCATGAAGTGACTTCTTTTTTAATACATAGTCATATAACACTTTTCAAATATGGTGAATTGCAAATTTGACCCAAGCTAATTAATAGCTTTTGTGTTTCTTTTCCTTTTAATTTCAACTGTTGGAAACCTTGATTCCTACAGTTAAAACAAATGCCACTTTATCTTAGGACTCGATGAGCATGCTAGATTTTGGAAGAGATCATTTATACTGATAAAGGGATAAAAAGTACAGAGAACATAAGCTGACAATATATAAAGAGAAAGAAACAAGTTCTTTGATACTGGAAGTCTATATTTTGTAGAACACTACTGCATTTTTGGCATGAAAGCAGATTGGAATACTTAACGGATGAAAACTGCCAAAAATGTATGTGATAATTTCCATGGCAACAGGAGAGGTTAACAAAAAGATGTTCTATGAACACCAAAGCCTAGGTTCTGAGCTGCATCTCAGAGGCATAATGAAGAAAGACTGAAAAAAGACTTAAGCCACAGGAATCTTCAGTTGTACTGCATTAGCCTAAGAGATCCTTCTCCTGAGATCATTCCAGTGCATAGAACTTTCCCAAATGAAATCGGGACAATATAATAAGCAGAAATAAGGAGCAAAACAATACATGCCAACTACGTCAGCATCAGGCATTCCTTCATTAGAACTTGGCTTTAGCTCTTCTTTTTCTTTCCTAATCATATTTTAAATCTAACTGTAACTGAGAGCTCATAATTTTAGTGCTTTGGGGCAAGATGCCAATACTGTGAGAATACATTACTTAAAGCAATTCCACCTAATTCTTCTTGCAAGTAAAAAAACTTGAGATAGCATCAATACTCTGTAGAGAACAATCAAATTTTTGCCTAATAATAAGGCCTTCTGACATTGCCCTGGCACAGAGCCAGGCTGCTTCCACTTCAAGCTGGACAAGTGTGGAACAAGAATCACTGAAATGACTGTAAACGTCATTTCTTGTAGTGTGGCCACTTGAGTTTTTTCTGCTGTGTCACTGTCATATCTTATATGCTGCTTTATTAATGTTCGCTACTTCTAATAACAGACAGTAAAGAAGCCAAGAGTTTGTATTGAGAAGAAAAACACTAACAGTTCCAGTAATCTTGTTACACTTCCCACCTTAGAAATGTTATAACAGCAAGGTAAAATCCCATGACATAGTTGAGACGGTTTTGCATCTAGAAGGAATGTTGTTTTGTGACAGATTTGGACAAAATACTTCATTTTCAGATTTTTGAAATGAAAGTCCAGGTATTTGAGATGTAGCATTTAACTTTAAATGTTACTTTATATTAACTTAAATTAGCTTAACGTTACACTTTTAATTAACGTAGAGTTTAATGAAAGTTATTTTTAAAAAGCATGCAATTTTTGTCTTAATTATTTCAGCAGATTTAAATAACAACATTGTTGCTCGTCCATCTAAATTTATAAATATATTTACTTTTTGTTGGAAATACTTTGTACAATTCTATTAACACTTCATTGAAGTAAATAGAATTGTTGTTCTACATACTTATTTTTAAGTTCTTGACTTAGGTACCAAAAATCCTCTAGACCAAAACAAGCCTGTCTTTTGAAGTCAGTGAAACATGCTGAAAGTAAACACCTATAATTGTACACTGATACCAAGCCTACTGAATCTTCTGATTTTCAAAGCTCATGCATGAGCTCACCTGAAAAGTCAGAATATTTTAGCCATGCTATGATTACTCATTCAGTAGCACAACTGTAAGTTTTCCTTATAAACAACATAAGCATTAATTATTTTTTTTTAAATTTGAGGTTTTTATATTCCAAATAATTTAGTCAATCTCAGAGA
>PPHD01001611.1:27958-41431 GCA_002909625.1 Bambusicola thoracicus | reverse complement strand
TCTTAAGAAATGTTAAGAAAATGCAATTTTCTGTTGTTAGGTAGTGTGCACATTACTGGTTTAGATGACCTTACATAGCATCAAAGATGGGGAAAAGAAGATGGTCACTCTTTGTGGTGCTAGAAGGTTTGGAATGTTAAGACGATATTTATGCACGGTCTGAAAGTTCTGTAATGTTTTTCACGGAAAATTCATCAAAGAATTGGTAGAAATTTCAGTGAATTGTAACAAAGATTTTTTTTTTTTTTTCTACCAAGGCAATGTCTTAAGTTTCACTGGAGATGATTTATTTTAGATTTAGTACATACAATCAAAAGAACAAAGATTAGTTTTCTACAAATGGGAAGTGTGCAAATTTCTACAGAGATATAGAGCCAATCCTCTTAGAAAAAAAGGCATAAACTTCAAGAAACCTGCTTCAGTCAATCAGGTAAATACACTGCAGTTTACAAAAAAAGTAAGCTTACAGAATGCATTTTTCTTCTCAAATAATCATTTAAAAGATATCATACCAGATAAAATGCTATAAGCCAGTGCCAAAAAAAATTCTGATTTCATGACTGGGTTCTGGATTTCACTCCTGAGTTTATAAACTGCAATATTACAGATCCTCAGAATCAGACTTGCAGAACTGTTAGGGTTGAAAAGGACTTGTAAAGATTGTCTATTCCACCAAGGTATATAGGTAGAACAGGGTGTCCAGAATCATGTACAGTTGAGTTTTGAATATCTCCAAGAATGAAGACACCATAATATCTCTGAGAAGCCTGTCCCAGTATTTGATCTCCCGCACAATAAAATATAAATAAATACATGTGCAAAGAATTATTTTTTAGTGGAATTTCAATGTTTGAATTTGTGCCTGCTGCCTCTTGCCTTTTCAATGGATACACTGACAACAATTTGGTTCCTTTATTTATTTATTTGTTTGTTTGTTTGTTTGTTTGTTTATTTATTTATTTATTTATTGTTCTCTTCCTGGAGCTGTTTAGACAAGGTGATAAGATCACTCTGAGCCTCCTGGTTAGCGTGAACAGTCTGAGCTTCCGCAACATTTCACAGAAGTTGAAGGGACTTCTGGATATCATCTAATCCAAACTCTCTGCTAAAGTAGGTTCCCTAAATTAGGTTGCACAAGAAAGGATCCAAGCCAGTTTTGAATATCTCCAGAAAAGTCTTCACAACTTCTCTGGGCATCCTGTTTCAGTGCTCTGTCACTCCCACAGTAAAGAAGTTTTTCTAATGTTCTTATTGAAATTCCCGTGTTCCACTTCATGCCTGTTGAAACTTGTTCTGTCCCTGGGTACTGCTGAAAAGAGTCTGGCCTCATCCTCTTAACTCCTGTCCTTTAGATATTTACTAGCATTGATATGATTCCCTCTGAGTCATCTCTTCTCTGGTCTGAACAGTCCTGGGTGTCTCAGCCTTTTCTCATAAGGGAGATGCTCCAGGTCCCTCATCATTTTTGTTGCCTTCTGCTGCACTCTCTCTAGAATTTTGCTGTTTGTTTTTTTTTTTTTTTTTTTTTTTCAAATTGAAGAGCCCAGAATTGGACACAGTATTCCAGATGTGGCCTCACTAGGGCAGAGTAGAGAGGATCACCTCCCTTGTCACATTGGCTATAGTCCTTTAAATTCACCCCAGGATCCCACTGGCCTTCTTGGGCCACTGTTGGCTCATAGTCAATCTATTGTCCACCAGGACACCTATGTCCTTCTCTGTGGAGCTCCTTTCCAACACGTCAGCCTCCAACCTGTACTGATGTGTGCAATTATTTCTCCCCAAGTGTAGGGCAGTACACTTTCCCTTGCGGAATCTCATAAGGTTCTTCTCTGCTCAACTCGCCAGTTATCTTCAGTACACTGCAGGAATTTCCTGGGCTCCGTGCCTGGCAGTATTGCTTTTATAGCAAATATGAGATTGATTGAAGCTCCCCAGGAGAACCAGTGCCTGAGATCACAAAGCTACTTTTAGCAGTTTGTAGAAGGCTTCATCAACTTCTTCCTCATGGTCATATTTTTCATGGTCACATGATGTCACCCATATTAGTCTGACTCTTAATTCTCACACACAGGTTCTCCATTCAACTTTGGGCAGTTGTTGATACATTCCAGTTCTCTCAAATAAAGAGAACTCCACCTCCTCGCCTTGCTGGCATGTCTTCCCTGAAAAGCATATGACTATCCATGACAACATTCCAGTTATACAAGATCTCCCCACTATGTCTCTGTGATCCCAGTGTGATCACAATTACCTTGCAACCACATACAAATCTCTAGTTTTTCCTGTTCATTTTCCATGCTGCATATGTTGGTATTTGAGTACTTCAGAGAAGAAAAGGGAGCAGAGAATGCAGGTTTCCCTAGAGGGATGGTAGATGGTCCACTTATACTTACTTACTTATACCTACAATTATATACGTACACTGAGGTGGCTGGCCTTCTTGCTCATGTAATGGCAGGCAGCTAAGGAACCTTTTTCACTGTTCTGGTTTGCCTGGCTCATTCCCCAGTCAGTTGGAATCTTGTAAACATTGTCATTTTGGACCTCATACCCCAAGTCCTTCAGCTTAAAGTCTGCCTCACTAAGATTGCCCTGGTTCTTCCAGACAGGCAGATCCTACTCCTTCCTAATCGATTATAATCTTTACAGAAAATCCCACTATCATAAAAAACCTTGTATGAAAAGTGCTCCAGTCCCATGATTATCTCTCTGACATTTTTCAGGTTAGTCTTAGAAATAGCATGTAACTGTAGAACCTCTGAGTCCCGAAGACCTGAGCTGAAGTATAAGACTAATAGGGATTTGCCAAAGTATTATGGGTTTGTTTTTTTTTTTTCCTAATAATTAGAGCTATATAACTTTCTTGTACTTATCATTAATTTGCAATTCAAACATGTCCCATGAATCTTAGTGCTAGCTAGTTCTGTGTAAATCGTAGACAATTAGTAGTCAGCTGTGATTTCATCCAGGCAAAGTAAAGTTAAATGCTCTGACTGTATCTAGCTGTAGACTCAGACAGATGAAAAGTAGGGGGGAAGATGGGACTCCTCTGTTTGTGAGGACTCAGCTTGATATAGGAATGCAACACAGTTGGGATGTGCAACAGTGCAATTGGAGTTCTCGAGTATTCTTGAATCTGTTGTTTAAATATTTCATAATCATATCTCTTTTTACTAGTATTTAAATATTTTGAGACTACTTTTGAATGATTTGAATTATACAGCTTTTCAGGATACTCTATTTTATTCCACAAATGACCAAAGAATTCAATTTTTTTAAAAAATGAAACTATAGCAGCAATTTTCTACTGGAAAACTGCTTCCTTTTAAACCACACAGAGAGCATTTTTGCATGAAGAGTTGTTTCTATTAAAAATACAACTTCAGTAGTTTTACATATCTGGGTGATGATCTACAACTAAGAGTGAGTGGCAAATATCCCAGAACTAGAAAAAATGAATGCAACTCTGTGCTTTGAACACTAGAGTTATGTTCCTTTGAAAACAAAAACAAAGACAAAAAGCACTTTAACTAATAGTCATTTCTATTACAGTGGTGATCTCAGAAGACAGACTTTCTGTAAGATGTCAGCAGAAATCAGAAAGCACACAGCATAAATGCTGCCTCTTGTACCCCGCCACTGCCAGCTTATCATGGAAATAGTGTTATCTAAAAGAAAGTCATTGATTAATTATTTGTACCCACAAATAAGAAAATTAAAATGGGTACTTTTGAGGCATTGGAGGAAGGACAGAATTTTAATTTGAAAGTTATTTATTTAATGCTTGGAAAAGTTAAAATACTGTGAACAAACTCCACTTCTCAATGAAATCTCTCTTTAATTCTAGAAGTATGCAGTCTGGGCTGATTTTGCTATCTAAAGCTTTCCATAATATGTAAGTGAACATAGCTTCAGGTTCTTCTGTGTCAGGATTTCCACCTCTCTGCATAATGTTGGCACAAGAAAGGAATGAAATATCATCAACCTTAGTTTAGCATAAATATATAAACTTCATCATATGGTAAATCATAACTCAAACAAATTGTAGTCACTGTATTCCTTCTACTGAGTATTAGCTTTGAATATAAACAAAATCACAACGTTTCGGTGCAGTATTTCAGTATGACCTAATTAAATGGGAGATGTAAACAGAATATATCATCCCTGGCCTTACAAAAATGTAACTGCTTTAAATCTCCATGACATGAAATATATTTGCTTTTATTAATCTTATATTTTAAAGAGAGTAATGTTTCATTTTTGTTTTCCTTCCTAGTATTCATAATTGTTACACATTTTCTGATTTCTCTGTTGAGATAATCAATTATTCTGTAAATCCTAGGACTTCGTTCTTTTGGCAGAAGTTGTCAAAATCCATCATACAGAGTAGCACAGTCCACAACAGTAAAATTACCCTCCTGGAGAAAATTTGCCAACTAAAAGTTTAGTTCCACTACAAACTGGAATGGAAAGCTGAAATTTTGAGATATCTTATGGAGAAAAAAAGGAAAATAATTATTCTTATGTAAAACATCTATACTCGTATCAAATATGAATATAATTTGATTCAAGTTAATGTAAGAGGAATTGAATTTGATACCAGAACTAAAATTATACTGCCTGGTTAAACACACTGAAAGAACAATGAAGTGTTTTTTTTAAAACCTGATCCAGTGGAAAAAATAATAGAAATTGTTTCAGTACTTTCAGCATTTCTCATTAAAATTATTTTTTGCTTTCAAATGGAACAGTGTCCCACCCTTATCATAGACAAAATTAAACAATAAAAATAAAAAATAAATGGAGACTTAAGCCATCTTTTTCAGGTATGCATTTGGTTTTTGATGCCGCACTTCCTTGGAGTCCAGTCCTAGTGGGTGTTCTTTTTTTCCCACTTAAGGAAGAACTTGACATAGCAGATTACAGCAGAAGTTTATGAAGAGCAAATTGTTCAGATCTGTTTGATTTCAGCAGAAGAATTTTTCTCTGAGGGACCAAGAAAGACGGGAAGATTTTTGCCCCAGAGTTTTCCTTATTGGAGCTCCCAAAGGCGAAATGAGGTGGCCCTTCTTCCCTCCAAAATGACTGCAGTTTATACCACAGTTTCACCTCTCCTTTATAGATATTCTCTTCAGGGAAAGAAGAAAAGAGAGCTTACCAGCATGAAAGAAAGAAGAAAGCTCATGAAGTCTGCTTTTATTTCTTAACCAAGGGGAATTTTTTTGTAGTAAGAGAGTAAATACATCTCAGCAGTATTTTCACAGAGCCCACCAACAATACCATATCAGAATGAGGGGGGGGCAAAATGCATCCTACCAGACTTTGTCTATGTTGAAAGAAAGAAAAAACTGCACTTTAATCTATATTAGGGGTATATTTTCAAAGGAATGTTCAGAGATTTATTTGGAGAACTTTCATTAGCATCACTGGGAGCTGAAACACTTTGTGTGTGTGTGTGTGCTCTGCTCTGAAAACCAGCCTCTCTGTGGTATTGGCAGGGACAGTTTTATAAATAGTTTGTTTTTTTCTTTCTGACTGACTCTCTTTTATTATAATAACCGTTGCTTAACAAACAGGCTTTTGATTGCGATTAGTAAGGAAAATTTAGCTAGTCCCTTCATAAGGCTTGAAATAACATACTAAGTTAATTAGGGTCAAAGTGCCCAGCTTTTATTACATTGACTACTAAAAAAGTGCTATGAAAGAGTATCTCTGGAATTTCATAGACTACAAAAATTCACTGTAAAAGATAAGATCGCAATTAAAAAATGGAACAGTGCAAATAATTGAGATTAAAAGGTTTTAAGTATCCTTTCTATAGAGATGAAAGAATTTTTTTTAGTGCTAGTACCTCTTAATTAAAAATCAACTTTTTATAATCATGTTATATGAAGATGCTCTTACTGATACTGGACTACAGATAATTAGCAATAATTTAATATTTTTTTTTCCACAGTTCTGATAGCATAAATATAATGCACTCTCAGACATGTGGACGGAAGATTAAAATTTTGTTTACTTTTGTTTTCAGATGGATGTATGGTATGCATTTATTTTTTCCTGAAAATTATTCAGAAAGTCCACAAAAGGAGATTTTAACGGCAAAAAGGACTCCACTGATGATATTCCTTCATAGAGATCCTAGTCTATTAGGTCACCATAACTTGATGAGCAGTAAAATGCTGGGATAATTCCACTTTCCTAGTGACTGAAGCATGAGCTGAGGAGAGTGGGAAGGAAACAGCTTGTCATCGGCAGCAGTGAGGGGCTGCTCTGCTCGTGGTGACACAGTCTCATAACCAACAAGAGCTTATGACAACACACTTCATGCTCACATAAAATACCTGTCATGATGGAAGTCCATATGCCAGAATGTGCTGGGCTATTTGGGTTCCTGGTGAGACCCTGCAACAGCAACAGCAAACAAGAATTTGAGAGACTAAAAAGTAGAATTGTTGTGTATAGGCATACTGTTTATTATACATTAAGCTCTTTCATGCTTTTTAAATACTGTTAATGGATGTGTTTACTCTCCTCTCTGTCAAGGGAAGAACTATTAAGACAGCAAGGATAAAGCATGCAAAGATAAAACTCAAATTACTTTACTTAAAACATCACAAGGAAAAAATTACATGATTGTTGCTAAGGAAAAGCATTTTAGAAACATTACATTGGGCTGCAATCATATGTTTTTCGATTTGCATGTAAATACATTTTGGTTTCTGGTTCTTTGTGTGCAGGCTAGTCATATAGATCATAATGTCAAGGTTTTCTGCACACTTATGGCACCAAGTTGCCTTTGTTTGCTTTTAATGGTAACAAATAGATAGATGGATTTGTATATGTGTATGTATATATATAACTATCTACATATAAATTCACATTTACATGCGTGTATACTTATGTATATATCTAGGTATATACATGTATATGTGTGTGTATACATACATGAATGTATATATATGTACATGAATGTATATATATGTACATATACACAGATATATTTACATGTTTATATATATGTAAACTTTTATTTATTTTTTACAAAATTACCTTCCTCCAAGACATGTAAGTTTGTGTAAAAATGACAGAAATTGACAGCAATTTCCAGACCTTACAGAGCTAAAGTTCATAAGTTTGTATGTGCCTTATACTGAGAGTAAGTTCATCAGCATCAATGGCTAACAAAGCTGTAGAGAAAGATTATAACTTAAGTGGGAAACTAGAACTGTAGCTGCACTTTCAGCAAAAACATTTCAGTGTTTTTAAGTTCCCTTTTTTATTCACATGGGAGATATTTTCCAAAATGTAACCAACTGCCAATAAAGGCTAAAATGCTTTAAATGACAATTTGCATGTAAATACCCTTCCATGCAACTCCCTTTCTCACAGACACCTACTGTGTAATAAAACATGACACCTGTGAGGTGCAACCTACTAGGCATCTTCTGAACTAACTCATTCTTCATGACAAAAGTAGCCAAGCAGAAACATTATAAGCATTCTAGAGAGTGAATACTTTGAAAGCTAAAGACAAAAAGGCCTTAAATCATCCTACAAAAGTTCTGTCATTCATATGTACCAGGTGCAAATCACCTATCATCAACCAAGGATTATGTTTCAAAAGGCATGTACTGCCAACCAGAGATACAATTCTAAGACTGAAATTTTAATCACATACTTGAGCTGGGATTTTCACATAACACAGTGCAGTGACCAGTTTCAATTAATATTCAGTACAGTTACTTCCTCTAAATCCCACGTGGATTTCAGAGCTGCTTAAAACAAAAGTAAAAACAAATACAAATGTGGAGTCTTAAGAATATGATTTGTCAGCATTTTTTGAGATTCAAAATGCAAATGAAGAATTTCATTTGAAGTTTCTGTATGGGGAATGATTCATAATATTTGCTGATTACAATAACATAAAATTCTTACTTGGTCTTTCTTACAAAACAATTTCTCACCGCTGAATATTTTAAAGACTCAGCCTTCACTGCTTAAGACAGTGAATGTGCCCTTGAAAATCTTAAATTCAGTTGAGAAAAAAGAGGGAGAGAGATAGGCTCAAAAAAGTATTCAGGAAATATGGGAGCTTTTCCTAAAACCTGAAGGAATCACTAAGAATCAAAATACCTCCAGAAGATAACGTTACTCTGTTTAGATGAAAACCCTATTAATGTTCATGGTAATTTCACTGAAGAAATGAAAAGCAGTCCTAAAAAGCTTTCCCTAAGTTAGACATTGAATTTTGAATGTAAATATCTAAAAAAAACCAAAGTTTAGAAAATACAGCATTTTACTTCCCTATCTCTTTACTCATTTTGAATAAGAATAAAAAGCTCAAAACCATCTAGGTACTAATATCTGCTGAAAAAAATCCTTCCTCTGGATCCGTGGTGTTTGGGAGGATCAAGTGTGCAGTGATGTCATCACAAATGTACAGTGTACTACTGCATGTGGCAACCAGACAGTTTGCAGAGAGAAAGGCTGTGTGACACATCTGAAGGGAGGCTTCAAGTTTTCCCCATCTATTTCCTGTGATCATCAGTCAAGTGGATTTTCTCTATTTTAGAAGAACTGAGGTGTTCTGAAAATTGTCATGAGTTTAGTAAAAAAATTTTGCGACATTCCCTTACATGAGACCTCTAATTTTATTTCTCTTGTGTAGGGAAAAAATAATCCATTTTATAATACCTACTTGGTAGAAACAAACAAATCTCTCCAGAAAACGCACAAAAATGCTACAAACAGTATTTTGAAGACTTATATTCTTCTGGTAATTCTGACATCAGATAATACTAATTATTCTAATGAATTTATACTACCTTTGATTTGCTATTAGAAATTCTGTACTAGAATAGGGTGGTGATTTTTAGTTCATTGAGTTCTTTTTGATAGCAAGAATCCCAGATATTGCAGAGAACATTCTAGAAAACAGAGGTAGCTAGCTAAATAGTCATCTCACCCTTAACCTCAAGAAGTACAGAAATTTTAATCCAGAAAGCTCAATTTTAAAATTCTTTCTAAAGTTCCTTCTTATTTTAGGCACAGAAAGTGCCAATTTGCAAATGAGAATAAGGGAAAAAATTAAACTGTCGTTCCACACCTGTAGCATTATTATAAGGAAATGAAATGAATGCGTATGCACTCTGATGCATTTTATATACTAAAATGTTCAATTTCACTAAGTACTGTATAGTTTCAATTCTGTATTTAAATCACCTACATATAGAAATGTTATATTTTTATGGTTGAGTGTATCTGTAGCTTTTTACATACGGCAAGACCAACTTAGTATTTACAGGTATTTGAACCATCCCCAGAGGCAATGCACAACAACACTTTGTTATAGAAAAGAGTTGCCTCCAGATGCTTAAAAGCTTTGAGAGCTTATCTATAGTGAGTATGGAGCGTGGACAAATCTTTAAAGCCCTTTGGTTCAAAACAACGCTTGACCTTACTAGGAGCCCCACAGGGAGCTGGTTGCACAGATTCCACTGCTTTCTCAAGGGCTGCATTCTCAGATGTATGTTTCTTCCCCTTATTGCAGCAAAAATTTATAACTTTGCAAGGTCAAGGAAATTTAGAGCACAGACAAGACTATCACAGATAGTTATTTGTTGATAACTAAGATGTGTCATGTTCTGAAATGTCTGCTTTACCCCACATTATACAGCTCCTTGATGAGTGATTTGGAGGGAACATTAATAAGAAAATATTTCAATATTTCTTGACTTTCATGCTATGTTTTCTTTTCAGTTTCAAGCTTTCATCCCATTCAGTAAGGCAATTGTTATATGCAGGAAAACTTTTGGTTGTGTTGGAGATACATGGAGAGCATGTAAAATCATACAGTCACTAAGATTGGAAAAGACCTCTAAAATCATCTAGTCCAACTCTCCACCTATCACCAATATTGCCCACTAAACAATGTCCCTTACTACTACATTCACCCTTTCCTTAAACATTTCTGGAGATGGTGATTCCACCACTTCCCTGGGCAGCCTGTTCCAGCATCTGACCACTCTTTCAGAGACTAAATTTTTCCAAACATCCAACCTGAACATCCCCTGATATATCTTAAATCCATTACCTCTAGTCCTATCACTAGTTACCCAGGTGAAGAGGCTGACCCCTACCTTACCAAAACCTCTTTTCAGGTACTTGTAGGGAGTTGTAGCTTATAGTACATCACATATTTTACATAATATTTAACAATACCTATGATGAACATACAAATAGCTAGTAGGAGACTTATAGCAGATGTGTAAATGACTGAAGATCAGCCTCCCTGATTGAATTTGAAAATGTCACATTTACACTCAAATAACTAACTGTATTAGGCAGCTAAGCAAATGAAAGGCAGAAATTCCCGTTTGCAATATTTTACATATTTATATATCTTTCTCAAAAGGAAGCACTGTTGAAATAAGTAGCGTATGTTTTTGTTTGTTTGTTTGTTTGTTTTTGAAGTATTGTAATAAGAAAACCCATTCAGGAAGTACTCTGCTCCTATATATGTTGCAGGGTCTTTGTTTGTTTCTTGTTGCTGTTTTTTTGTTGTTTGTTTTGTTTTGTTTTTGTTTTTTACTACATTGGTATTAACACAGATAAAACTATATCCTAAAAGAGGATTAGGTAAATTTTCTGCTTTTCGTAGCACAGACAAAATACATCTCCCCCCATAAAAAAAAAAAAAAAAAAAAAAAAAGTATTACAAACTGTTATTTCAAATCAGCACTTTGAGTATAAAAGTTTTAAGTATAACTTTAAATTGCTTTCTCCTTCAATCCTTTGCAGCTGGTGCATGTTAGCATTCTGCAGGTTGGTAACTTTAACATCACACAATACATCCAGCTAATGAGATTGCAAGAACATTGTGCTCCTTCATCATTTCCTTATCAGTGACAGTCGGTCCATTAAAAGCTGTAACTCTGAGAAGTGAACTCCAGTTTTAAACTTTTGCGTGCTGGAAATGGTCTTCCCTAGGCTGTTAATAGATAAGATGGATGCAACATTTTGTGACAGCTCAAGACAAAGCCTCCAAGAACTGTTTTGAAACCAACAACAGGCCTATTATCTTCTTTTAGAAAAGATTTTTTATCCTGGACTATTAAGTGTATTGTGTGTTATTGCTGGGAGCTGTAGACTTGTCTTTGATTGTTACATCTACTCTCACAAATATTGTGGGTTTGTCCTCCAAGCATTAATGCGTTTCTTATGAATTTAAAGGCTTGGAAAATATATTTTTCTGTTACATAATAATTTGCAGATATCTAGGGCTACTGAATGGGAAGGTCTTAGTTCATGAATTGAGAAAAAATAAACAGATCACTTTTAATACAAAAGGTTGTTGTACAATCTACTTCAGAAAAACAAACAAAACAGAAAAAAAGCACAATCACCAGGTAATTGAATAAATGGGTCAGATTCTGCTCCCATGAGCTTACTGTGTATGAGATGCAGGGCTTACATTTGTGTAGCAGAACCAGAATTTGACATTATGATGAAGAAGTCTCAACTGAAGGTTTGCTATTCATAATAATTGCAATATAAGAGTGCAAATCAATCCGAAAACATACCTATCCTCTAGAAAAGAACTAGACAAAAGGCTGTTCTTTTTGTTCAAAATCTGGTACAAGAGGAATGATTGGTCATACTGAGGGGCAGGAATGGCACTCAAGGTGTTAAGAGAGCATTTGGTGTGAGCTGAATGAATCTTTGTCTACTAGGGATCCTAGGCTCCTAACCTAGAAGCAGCTAATTAACACATCCATCAAAACTAAGACTAGATTCACTTAATAGCTCTCTTCTGGTAGTAGGCATTATGTAATATATTCCTGCTAAGTGAACTACCAATCAAAACAGTTTCTGACTGCTCAGCCATACTTGTGATCTTTACTCTAGCAGATCCTAAAGAGGGAAGAAAACATTCTGCATGATCCCTGAGAAAAGTGGAATTGGTGTCTAGAAAGCACTGGATTGCTTTTCACACACAGAAGCACACAGTACATAGTTTGGGCAGACTACTGCAATATATGCTGAACTTGCTAGTGCTTTTTAAGGTAAAATTTAACAAGCAAACAAAATATTATACACAAAAATATATCTGGATGTTCTTAGTGCAACAAAGACTGATCAGAAATTCTTAGATTCAACATTTTAATTGTTTTAAATAATAGGAAGTCTAGTCAGAATCTCTCTATGACCACTGCGATAGTGAAATTAATTCAGAGCCTAATTTGTGTGTGTGGTATTACAAATAAAAATGCTGTCATTCCTCCAACTCATTTTTTCCTAAACAATTGCAAGTTACTGTTCCACAGTTAAACAAGGTTTCTGCTTTGATATTCTGAATAGCCAGGTTTCATTGTGTGTTATATCAATAGGAAAAATAGAGGATTATAGGATCACAAAATCTTAGAATGGTTTAGATTGGAAGGGACCTAAAAATCACCCTGTTCCAATTTCTTGTCTTGGACAGAGTTGCTATTCGCTAGAACAGGTTGCCAAGGGCCCCATCCAGCCTGGCCTTGACAACCCACAGGGATGGCGCAGCCACAAGTTATTTGGTCAGTCTGGTTCAGTGTCATACCACCTTCATAGAAAATAATTTATTCTGAATATCTAATCTTAATCTCCTCTCTTTTAGTTTGAAGCCATTACACCTCGTCCTATCACTATATTCCCTGACAGTGTGCCTCTTAAGCTTTCCTGTAGGCCTCCTTTAGGTGCAGGAGGGCAGCAATGAGGTTTCTCCAGAATCTTCTCCAGGCTGAACAAGGTAAGCTCCTTCAGCCTGTCAAACACATAAAATATCCTTGCTTATGATTAGTGGATTATGGCTTGCCCATTTAAAAGTGAGGTTATTAGTTATTACTGCAATAACAAATAACATCTTAAACATATGAGCTCCAGCATTTGTACAACAAGTTGTTAAAATTCAATCCAAAAAGAACGCAAAAGGTAAATTTCTTATTCAGTGTACCTGGATTTGACCTAAAATATCTAAGTGATACCAGATGTGATGGATCTCAACAAAATGGTGGCAAATAGTAGATAATGAAAAGTAATGCATCTAGGGAAATCTGTGTCTAAGTAAAGCAGAAATCAGAGCTGCCATTTACAATTCAGGAAGAGATTTTGGTGCTTTTATTGGCAATTTTCTGAAATTGTTAGAAAAGACATTTACAAAAAAAGATATTTTTTCTTCTGAATGAAACATTTAGCCCATCTCTTGAGTGTCATGTTTTGGTCCAAGAAGTGTGTAGAGGACTTTGAGGTGTTAGAACAACTGAAATTATCAAGGAGATAGAGTAGATGATTTTCAAAGAGAGACTATGAGACTATAGTAGTTTGGAAAAGAGACAGCTGAGAGGAGTAGGCTTACAATTTTAAAAAACAGTAACACCAGGGTACAGTGGTAACAAAAAACAAGGCTAGTTTAAAATTAAAAAATATATATAT